>JALMQS010000153.1:177764-211093 GCA_024734495.1 Forficula auricularia | reverse complement strand
TTGTCTTTCTTTCATCTTAATTCAATTATACATATTTCAAATTTGCCTCGCCGCAATTTATTCAATGAATTAAATTTATTAAATACATAGCTATATATAATATATTAAATTATTTCCACACTTATAATAAAGTCTAATTCAAAAATATTCATTTTAGTAAAAGTAAAAAGCAAAGTTTTTTAAAATAGTTCTATAGTCCAGTGGTAGTGTGTGCCTCTGATGCAAGAGGTCTCATGTTCTAATCTGACATCCAGCGAGTCATTTTTTTTATTGAGATTTTCATCTACCAATAATTACTTTAATTAAGAAAAAATCAATTAAGTTGAATTTTGATGAGGTCCAGACCTAGCCAGATCTTTTTTTCATCCTCAAAACTTGTTAATAGATTTTGTTTCATCAAAATCGGTAGGGCCGTTTTCAAAATAGAACCAAGATACAAACATATAAATAAATATATATATAAATATATATATATATATATAAATAAATAAATATACAATTTTTGCTCGTTCAATAAGAGTAGATTAATTTAATTTCTAAATTTAGGGAAGATATAGAATTTAAAAAATACTTATAATATCACTATATTCTCTGATGATCTAAGAAATCTAAAACTATTGTTAATATCATAATTGGTATTTTTTATTTTTCTGCAAAAAACATAATACATAATAATTAAATATTTACGTCCATGTGAGTAAAGCAAAAAAAATTTTAAAAATAAGATTCTCCATTTGATGTTAAATATTTTATTTTTAATTTATATCAATATTTGTAATAAGCTATTAGTGGGTTTTAAAAATTAATAATAAAACAAAATAAATAATAATCAAATATTTTCATCCACATATGAGTTTGCAGAAAATTTTTCAAGAATGAGCTCTCCATTTAATGATTTGATTTTTATTAATTAATTGTTTTATTTTTTATTTTTAAAACCAAAATAGCTCATTACAAATATTATTATATATTAAAATTAAGAAATTCTTTAAATGGGTTATTTTCTATTTAATACTGAGTGGTAGAAATTAGTATTAAAAATTTATTAATATTTATCAGTAGCGTGAATCTACATTAAAAATTCTTTATTATTATTAATCGTGTCAAAAAATTCAGTTGTCAATTAACGTCGCCACGCAATAAAACTTTTACAGTTGATTTAGTGATTTTTGAAGGTAATAAGTTATTTATAATTATTGAGAATATCTAGTGCAATCTGTTTTTGGTGTATATTCAGTACTTTAAATATATATTATAATTTTTTCTTAATAACCGGGACTAATTGAGATACTGTTGGGATGCCGGGATAATACTTTAAAACTGGGACGTTTGGTAAGTCTAAATATATAAACTCTTAAAGAGTATACCATATAAATTAACTTTCTGGATGTAGTTTTTTAAAACCCTCTCCCCAGTTTCTGGTAGTTTATCAATTTCTCAAAGGTAATCATCAATCTATAGAATATAATATGAAGTATTGCGATCGCCTGCCTGGTTCCTGACTCTCTGAGAGATTGTATCTCAGAGATGAAAAAAGTTAATTTGATTTTGTGACATCTAGATGGAAGGAATCGATGCATTTATAATAGTTTGAAACCGGATTTAGGACATAAAGCTGGATATTGTGGTCCCCAGAGGCCAAAAAGTGACCAAAAATTCATTGGTCAGTGCGTATGTAGATAATTCCAAAATTATAATATTTAAAAATCTGTAAAAATTATGAAGGATGGCTATTATTATAAAGATACAGTCTACAGAGTTTCAAATTTTTGAACCATTACTTTGGGCCGAATAAAAAATTGATTGGGTAATTTTAAAAACCCCATGTTATTTAGATGGGAAACATGCATCGCTGTACGGCAAAAGATAGAGACTTGAAACTTTTTTCTTTTTATTTTCATTTATTTCGAACCATACGAGCCTCCGTCAGGCGAAAAATTCGAAAATACCCAAAATAAGGACTATCCTAATGCTCATATTGAAAACGTAAAATAAGCCGATCGAAACGTCGTAGTTATAATGTATTATTTGTTCGTGTTCAATAAATAATTATAATTAATTATGTGAGATTTAAATAAAATTTCAACTCTTATTAAAATCAATCACAAAAATAAAAGCTTTAACAGCTACATTTCTAATCACGTATATTATTACTATATATAATATGATGTACAGAACTTTTGTTAAGCGTGTTTTTTTTTAATATTGCATCTGATTCAAGAAAGAAAAGAACGAACCTGCGAGTGTGTCTCATCTTGCAGACATGATATGTTTTATAGCCCCGATGAAAATTGGACAGTAATGGCCGAACCCGGGCCATTATAAAGCTCAATGCGACCCTGGGGGCCGCATTCTCTCTTTCTCGCTTCCATTCTGGACTTACTTGATCTTTTCTTCAAGTTCTTCAGCACAAGAACATGTACGGATGATGGTTTCAAGGGGAAGAAGATGACGTGGTGCGATATCTTCCGATTTTTGACCTCCTCTCTTTTTTTAAGGGACAGATAGATCCGACTCCTCTGTTAAATTATCAACGCCAACAAAAATTATACATAAATACAGGTTTGTTAACTGATGTATATATATAAAATATTATTGGGAGAGATTTTAATGATGGATAGGAAATGTAGAGCCCAAGGAGCTTTTTCAGGTCTGACATATTTCCTTGCTGATTCGTAGCAGAGATAAGCCCAATAAACTACGCATAATCTATATCATATAACATATAAAGACGCGTGGAAAATGACTATGCGATTCACCCGACAAATGCATTTTGAATTGTGCGGACAAAATATTTGATTATAGACTAAAACTACTTGCAACAATTTTACGATCGCTCGTCTAAGAATTTATAGGATAATTACATTCGGCGTTTTTTTTTCAAGCGATTTATTTCGCCTGCATAATTCTGACTTTTAATACTGGAATGGCAATGAGTCACGTTTTTTTCGTACTAGTAGCATTTCTAATTAATGTAGCACGTCATAAATTCAATTTAAGGAAAATTTAATTGTCTTCTTCAGAGATTTGTATAAATTTCTAAATTTGCATATAAAAGATGTGAGATTCCCTTATATTCTCATATACATATATAAGCCGCTCTCGCCTTGACCCTGAGGGGAGCTGACCATCGACTCAGATTACCCAAAATTCGGACCGTACAAAAAGAAGGCTGCCATAAAAACTTTGACAATAAAAAACTAATTAAAATGATAAAGTAAAGTTTTTTAAAAGTATAATTAAATTAAGCCAAAAGCATAATTCTGAAATAGCATGAATAGCATTACAAATTATAACATTTTAAATAGTGAGTCGTTAACTCATGATCTCGGATGATCATTATGATCACTTATGAATCTTATGATCATTCTTTCTAACCATTTAATTTGAAAATTGAAAATTTTACTTTGCCAATACTCAGCTTAAGTTTTAAATCTAACTGACGATTCAAATTTTTTGGACATCTAATTAATTCCTCTCTTAATTTCAATCAGAATAAAATGTTAGAGTTTATAATACTTGGTAAGCACACGCAAAAACCAAAAATCTTTTAAGTAATGAAGTATTTCCAGTTGTCAGATTTAAACCAAAAGCTAGTTGTACTTTTTCTAACTCATATTTAACTTCTGCTTCGAGTTAAGTTTCCCCTTCGACTTACCATTGCTAAACTCACAGGAGCACACAGGCAAAAACGATCTGATCAATGTATTTTAGGTAATTTTTTGGGTTATAGGGGCCACAAAATTCGCTTTTTTTATTCTTAATCTAATTACCAACTAAATTACTTCAATCTAGGGATATATATATAACTTTTATAAGCTTGAGATAGAAGCCCTTAAAGTTTCAAGAACTCGGGAGAGGTAAACAATACTTTCAAATAATATTTATAGATATATAATAATAATAATTCATTCATTCTGAAACTTTTGGGTCCAGGCACGTTATACATTCACATGAAGATAAAAATTTTTTTTATTTTTGACAAGACTTGGTTCGATCACATATGTGTACTGCATTTTGTGTATAACTCCTAATTGACTGAAGATGGCCAAATAAAATTCAGGCCGAAACGTCTTATTAAAGGTGTTTTATTGAACCCAATGATTCCATCTTTGGCTGATACCTCCTCCTTCATCTAGTACAATTCTAAAAACTTGCCAATTGGCCCGTGTTGCTATTTTTGGCACTTGGGTTCAATTCAAGAGAGAGTGAATACAACCATTCTGACATATAATAAAAACTCTCCATGACAGCTCAGATTTAGTAGATGGTAACCACACGTGATTACTTTAGAAATTTAAACTCTACTATTATCTGCGATTTGAACTCTCTATTAAATTTTTAATAGTTGATTATATTTATTTATTTTTTCTTTATCATTACGGGATATTGCAATCGGGAAACGGTAGATAAGTACGTTTCTCAGAAATTCATGTAAAAAAAAAGAGGTATATAATTTCTAATTATTTATTCAATAATTTTAAAAATCCTCTTATTAAATAATGAAAAGCCAGAAAAAGGAAGACTTTTTAGATCATGTAACTTCAAATTTGTGTAAAAAAAGTTTTGGGTTTATCTCAAAAATGGCCGAAACAATTTTGATAAGAAAAAAAAAATTGAGCGAATTCAAAACATCGAAACTTTTATATTTTAAGTGATATTAATTAATTAATTAATTAATATTTTAAGTGATATTAATTAACATGTCTGTAAATGTGTGTCTTAACTAATGTGTACGGTCTAACTTAAAAACCAATGAAGGTATCAAAACGAAATTTTATATTGAGATTAAGAGTTGATTAGATTTTTGTTGAAATCAGACCAAAAATTAGAGGTCAAGAGAGACTATACAAAATTGAACCTGTTGTCCTATTTGGACCAAATTTTGCACAATTAGTCTTATATGGAACTATCACTCCAAACGAGGGGTGAACCGTGACCTAATATCGTCTATCTAATATTATCTAATGAGTTCCAGAATAATTCCACATAATTCCAAAGACGAGTAGGTACACCTAATTCCAATCTCGATTCACCTCTCGACTCCAAATATTAGTTCTCTTAAATGCCCAGGGGTCAAGATTATGATAAACTCTTGAGATGGCCACATCACATTTTATTATTGCAATAAACTTTTAAGGAGATAGGTGTGTTGGTTCTAGGTGAAACATTTTTTAATAATAAGAAATTAAGTAAAATTATGAGGTAGGTTTCACATAAAATAAAACAAAACTCATTTTTGTTTTATTTTATGTGAAACCTCCCTCATAATTTTAACTAATTTCTTATTATTATTACAAGAGCCGTAATCCGGATAGCGTTCCGATTCTTGAAAAAGTTTTTACTTTTTCCTTATATTTACTTAAGGATTGTCTCAAGTTTATGACTAATTTATACTGAAGTATAAATGTGTTTCCATATATCTAAAGAATCTTCATTTGATATTTTAGATATAAATTGCTTGATTTTAATTGGGTTTTCGAAAAATTTATTAAATGTCAAATTTTTAAAATATTATACTTATTTTTTATTTATACAAGTTTTTTTTTTTTTTTTTATTCAAATCGATCTATAATACCATGAGATACCTGTTGATCATCTTCTTCCAGTTTTCACCTTATAAGGGAATAAACGATATCAATTTTTTTTTTTAATTTTTTTAAAAGTGTTAATTAGATAAAGATAGATTGAAAATTTACAATTCATTTTCAAATTAGATCATATTAACAAAGTCATGATTCTTAATAAAAAAAAAAAAAAAAAAAAAAAGTTAAAGGAATGAATGATTGGGGCCGCCAGGGGCCCGCGGCCTCCTTCTCATTCAATAGTGTTGTTCTATATAACCTAATGCCTTTAAATGTAAATTCTATCTCTCCATATAAGACAGAGGTTGTTGTTGATGTATTGGTGAAGAAATTCCTGTCTGCCTGTAGGGGTTCCTCTCCCCTCCACTTTCCCCTTCCCCTCTCTCACTAAACAAATAATCTTCTTATTAAATTATACCAACGCATATAAAAACACAGAGCGAGAGGTTTTTCGATACAATAAACATATGTGCGTGAGCCATACGATTTGCACAGAGAGAGAGAGGTCCAATATGCGCGCCCGGGACGAATTTATTGCGTTATTACGCCAGTGTGTCTGTCTTGTCAGATGAAGAATCCTGGCGTGATGCAAAAGAACGGTCTGTTCTATGAGATGGACCAGCGCACGCACCGAAAAAGAACACGCGAGAGGCGAGAGCCACGAAAATGATAATATTTCTCACGGTGGTGGTAGTGTAGTGGTCCGTTTCAATATCTAAGGCATAGAGTAATATCATCCATAAGGAGTCAATGTATTTTAGCATATACGAGTTACAGAGCTCTCTGGCGAGACCAGGTCGAAACCATTGGGCAATAAAATGGCAGAAACCCCTCTCTTCGGGGCAAATTTTGGTGACATTACCAAGAGTAAAAAATGCGATTATATATATACGAGCTTTTCGTGGGTGCCTTCGGCACGCCCTCGAAGCTTGGCCCTCCGGGCTGGTGCCCTGGCGGCAGCGTCTCGGTCCAAAAATTTTATTCCTCTTAAAAAACCAGACTCCAAATATATACCCGTAAACTACCGAAAATACATCGTCTCTTAAATGTTTCGCCTCTTTAATTTTTGAGTGGCGAGGGGGGGGGGGGAGGAATAATTATCAATATATTTAATGTTTCTTAATTTAAAATGAATTGGAGTCTTTCATTTCAAAATTCGAGTCCAAATTACAATTATATTTCAAATTTGCCTGGTTAATGAAAATCGATTGGAGCCATCAGTTTAAAATTCGAGCTGACAATTATATTTCAAATTTGCCTCATTAATTAATATATATTTAATGTTTCTTAATTTAAAATCTATTGGTGTTTTTTCATTTTCATTCGAGTTCAAATGAATACAATATTATCTCGACACAAAGTCTAAATCAAAAATATATAGTTTTAGTAACAGAAATCAAGATATAAATATTAATGCTACATTGGTGTAATGGCTAGAGCTGATGCCCTTAGTTCAAGAGTTCGTCGGTTCGATTCTAGGCAAGAGGGCAATTTTTTTTAAGAAAATTCTCTCAGCGTTGTTACATATTAATCTAGGCTCTTATATATAGTATAACATAAAGGGTATGTATCTTTTATCTATGAGAAAGGCTTTGAATGTTCTATGATCTTTGGATAGCTCTTAAGGACTAAGAGTTTTCGCCCTGCAGTCGCTAGAGAGCGCTTTTTCGATATACGGTAGCCTTCCACTCTATATTACTCTATGACTGTACTTCTCAACCTTTTTTGTCACGGCACAGTTCTAATAATTTAAAAATTTGACGGCACACTAACAATAAAATAAATTAATAGAATTTTATTTAGTTTATTGATTAATGTACCTATAAAATTATCATAGGACATTCTCCATTCTGTAAAATGTTACTACCTCTTCAGTTGAAATGATCAAATAAATATTTGGATTAAATGTAGTGTCAATTGATAAAGAAATTAAAAAAAAAAAAATTCAATTCGGGAGAGACCGCTGCCTAGTAATGGCGGCACACTTCAAGAATCTCGCGGCACACTAAAGTTCCGCGGCACAGTTGTTGAGAATCACTGCTATATGATATAAGGTGTACAAATAAGTTTCCGCCGTTTGACAAAGTTAGTCCCATCCCAAAGTTATGATTAAAATTGTCAGAATTAAAATTTAATTATCGTAAGGTTGTATATTATATTTGTCAACAACATAACCTTGAAATCTTAATGAATTTTCATCAGTATATTATATTTTTTGTGTGCGAAAATGTCGGGTTTTGAGCCGAATAAGCGTCATTTGCGGGAACTTTTAATTTACTTCTTCAATTGGAAAAAATCTGCAGCTGAGGCGCATCAATTAAATCTCACTTTATAATGTACTTTATCTGAAATTTCTATGATAAAATATATACAAGCTCAGAGGGTGGTGCCAGATTTGTCAAACGCGTTGTTGAGTGGTACATAAACAGTAAAAAGTTTTAGGCTTATGAATTATGAATCCTTATTGTCTGTTCTATATAATCTAGCATTAACTTTCGTCGCGAAACAACTACCTTAACAATGGTTTCGCAATTTGAATGATAATACTTAATAATTTTAATTATTATTTTTATTTCACCATGTATAGTCCAATCCTCAGAAAATTAATAAATCCTGAAAATGAGCCTTTAGTAGTCAGTTTGAGAATTTAGATTTTTGGGGCATGCTTTAAAACGGAAAAATTAATAAATAAACTGCAACGGATCGTTGCTAAACTTTATCCAAATTCATTTGAAATATTAATATGTTCTTGAGTACAGTACTTTAAAATATAATTTTACTAAAAACTTTATTTAACCTTTTTTGTGGTCCCCAAGGTACTTAATTAGGATATTAAATTTCATCAAAATTGGTTAAGCCATTTTCAAGATATTTAGAAAAAACTAAAAAAGTACTGAAATAAAGTACTAATGTTTGTGGGCCGATATGTACCAAAAACTAATCAGCGCTTCATTTTGTTAAACTAATGGTAGGTTTTCAATTTCATTTCAATCGGTGCAACGGTGTGGAAAATTCGTGGACGAAAAAAACGATAACACACACACACACATACATACATACATACATACATACATACATCCCCACGCACTTCCAAATAAAATGGCACTTTTTGGCCTCTCGGCGAGATTCCAGGTAATTTTGGCAAAACCGTCACGTGCTAAAATTCAATCTCATTGAATACTTCAATTTGTGACCTTAATTGAGTCTATGGGTTCCGTAGTCTTTACCCGAGGACCCTTTGAAGTCGCGCTTGCCGCGAGAGCGATTCCAATACTTTCTCCCATGCTTCGAATTGGATAAAGTAAAAAATTTTATCAATTTCTCAACGTTTCGATTTTTACTTTTCTTGTTCTTGTTCAAATGTTAATAATAATTGCTGAAATAATAAATCCAACCATATTGGTATTGAAATTATTTTCCCGCGTTCCTACATGCATTTAAAGTGTTAATTTTGTCATTATCTCAATTTACTACACACACCCTTAAGGTGAAAATCATTTAAGGCCCATTTCAAAAGAGGGAAAAAAAATTCTTAAACGGTTCGTAATAAATATCCAATGTTTAAATGATGGAAACACAAAATAATTACAATAATTAAAATGCAATAAAAGAATGAAACAAATTTTAATAATTTTCTCTTCTCTGGTTGAAAACTATTAATATGCTTTAAATTCTTCATTTTGTATAATCGACTATTCTTGATTTATATTTGCCCTGCGATTATCTTAATTAACCCTTAAATATAACACTATTCTACCCTTAATTAATTTCATTAATTTTAAATTCTCCAATAAAAATCTAATAAAATTTTATGAATTAAGTGAGGTTATGTTGTATCAGTAAATTATAAAAAATAAAATAATTATACATTTTAGCTCTAAAATCTAATACCGATATTCAATTTCCTATTTAGAGAGGAGCAAATGTATATTATTATTAAATAAAAACCTTCCTTTATAATTAGTTTTAATTAATTTTAAATAATTCAATAAAAAGAGAACAAGAATAATTAAAGTAAGGTTATGTTGAATCACATAATATAATCAATTAAATACTTTTCTTCTCAGATGAAGAATTAAATAAATAATTAAAAGAAAAAACATACCCTTTATACTCTTCATTATTTATTAAATGGCCAATCAGCTTACCTGTATAAAAAGATAGAAAATAAATTATTAAAAAATATATAAGTAGGTTCTAAGAAAATAAATAAAATTAAATATATATAATAAACTATATTAATAATAATCAATACACATTTTGGACAATTTATGCTCAGAAAAATAAATAATTTTTCATCAATACTTTTATATTTCTAAAATAAAACTAATTAGATTAGGAATTTTATAACTTCTTAAAAAATGCAGACATTTAGATATAATTCGAATCGCTTATATATGGAGCTCAAACGGTTATAATAAGCTTAAATTTTTCACATAATTATTACTAAACACTTTTTGCAGAGTCTCAGTTTTCTAGCTTAAGGAAGTTCGGGGCAGCTTATCTATCTGGTTGATCTTCGAAAAATCTTTTGTATTTCTGCAGAGTGACAACTTCTGCCTGGTAAATATTTTAATAAAAAAATTGTTAACAATATTGGTTAATTTCGAATAAAAATCTTTGTTTTGATAATAATAATAAAAATAATATTGAGATACATTTTTACTCATTATAAAAACATTTATTTAACACAAAAACGATTTCAAGAAATAGAGTTGGAATTCTACACTAGTGCTTTTGTTATATTCTGTTGGCTGCAAATAACTTTTTATTTTTACATTTATGAATAACTAATTAACTAGACTGTCAAATATATTGAAAAATGTATCATTCGATTCATAAAAGTTGAATTATTGATCTGTATAAATTTGTTGAAAATGGTATAATTTGTATAGAAGTAATAGACCTTTTAAAAGCTCGGTCCATTTACTTCCATGTAAAAAGAACACTTTTCAATAATTTATTTCTCGGTAATGGGACAGACAACTTCAAATTTCGGGAATAAATACATCAATGATTTGATGGTAAAAATTTGAGAATTTTCTTATAAAAATGATAAACAGTCCCGAACCTCCTTAAACCGTTCACCTATTAAAAAAAAAAAAAAAAAACTCAGAATCATTAAAGTTCACTTAAACATTTGGTGAAAATAACGATAGGCCCTTGGAGATGTGTATATAGAATTATTAATTAGATGTAAAATCAATCCAATTTACCCCTCCTGTTATTTACTGGTACAAATCTATCAGGAAAATAAAATCTATTCTCCCATAAAAATAATACATTTATTTACTTGCCCGTTATTTCCGACTTTCCCTAATAGCGGATTTCGAATATATTCTAAGTTTTTATTTTAAAATTGGTTTATTATTAATAGAAAAGTAAGTAGAAAAGGTGTAGCTTGAACACCTGTTTTATTAAATTTTAATGTTAATTTGTAATTAAAAGAGCCGTCTAGTGTACACAAGCCTGAAATGATGACGACGATCAAATCGTGTAGAAACATAAATTTTCATTAATTACATTCCAGTGAAAAATTAATTATCCATTTTAACTTAATTATATTAGAAAATTTATTTGATTTTTTTTTTAATAAATAAGACATTGAATTATAGCTTCCAAGAAATAGAAAAAAGGCATAATCATAATTTAAAAATAAAATAGTGTCGTCTCTAAATAAAATTATATTAACTATTTTAATGAGACAAAAATATAATGACAGAAATGATTTTGAAATTAAAACATAATATAAATATATTAAATCAAAATATTTTAGTATATAAATTTTGCTAAATAAGATAAAGACGCACACAATTTATGACAAAAAGTTTTCAAATTATTGTTATTTTAAGTTTTGAAGGATGAGGAATTTATTGGAAGATATTTTAGACTTTAGACGGTTTTGAGGTAGGTAAGAAAAGATTAAAATCTAATATTTTCCTCAAATAATGAAGGTAGTTGAGTAGCAGGGATAAATGATGTCCCGATTTTTCACCCCTGCCCTACTCATATTTTTCGAAATACAGAGTATACCAACAAACTAATACTAGAGTCTAATATGTTTAGATATTCACAGGCTATATGTTTTTTCTTTTTATTTCTGAAATATCTCAAAAACTGTTAAAACTATTTTGACAAAAAAACTTGAGAGAATTCACACCGTTCTGATCTACAAAAAATCCTTAGGTATATATTAAACAACGTAAAAAGATTTATATTTGAAGAGATAATAATTATTTTTCGATAGAGAAAATTGAGCGAATTCACAGCGTTTTGGTCTACAATAAAGCATTATATTTTATAGTGAACATCAAAACATTTACATTTTGAGAGATATTTATTATTTTTTGACAAATTTGAGCAAATTCACAGCATTTTGGTCTATAATAAACCCTTATATAGTAATGATAATTAAATTCTGAACCTTTGGGCGCAGGCACGTTATAAATTTACATGAAGCTACAATTTTTATTTTTGACAAGGCCGTGTCGATCACATATGTGTACCACATTTTGTGTATAATTCCCATTTAACTGAAGATGGCCAAATAAATTCAGGCCGAAAAGTTTTATTCAGGGTGTTTTATTGAGCCCAGCGCATCCAACTTTGCCTGATACCTCCTCCTTCATCTAATAAAGTTTCATCAGAGCCACGAGCTCTAACAACAATGATACAAACTGTCTTGGAGATGAAATAACCTTGAATAAAAATAAAAAATATACCTAAATAATCATTTTTCTCTAAAATTTTTTGACAAATATAAATACTAGAAAAATAACAAAAATTCACTTACAAAAAGGTCAGATATGGACTGTTTTTATAATATTTTCAAATATTTTTAGAGAAAAATCATTTATTGTAAATATTTATACTTTTTATTTTTATTCAAGGTAATTTCATCTCCAAGACAATCTGTATCATTGTTTATTTTCAAAATATTCACTTATTTATAGTTGCCTTATTTTTCCTTTTTAAAACAACTATTTTTTCAAATTTTATTGATAAAGGGAGAATTTCTCCTGAAACAACAGTATTTTTAATAAACGTTTCTAGATTGTTCTATAAAAGATTTGTTTTTATTTATTTCCATTAGCTTAGGTATTTATTTTTATAAGAACAACAACTGACAAGTACCTTGAATGTGTTCTTAACGTTTATTGGAGGATAAACACAATAACTACATATTTTCTTGCTTATTTATTTATTTTTGTTTTACACAAAATACGTAATTTATAATAATCCTTGTTTAAGAGTAAACTATGTTTGTGCAAATTAAATTTTATCCATTTTTAATTGGAGTTTATTACTCAAGGATGATATCGACAAACGGATAACGCGTGAGCAATTGATGGGTTCCATTAGCCAGCCGCTCCAGAAGAAGAAAGAAAGAAAGAATCGGTGGAAAAAAAAGGCCATACCCTCTCCTCTTCTTTTCCTTTTACTTAAAACGAGGGGAGGAGGACCAGATTCCCTTTCATTCAAGAGCAAAGTAAAAAATAAAAAAAAAGCATCGACCTTGCTGCCTGTCCAAAGACTTTGACATTTTTCGGAAAGAAATATATCAATTGGAAAATAAAAGTGGTCCACACGTGCATTTACATACACCTGAACATGGCAGAGAATTAGTAACCAGTCAGGGAGTGGATCATTTACAAAACGATCGATCCATTTCCCTTAACGAAATTTTTCCCGAAAACGAATAAATAATCATTTTGCTTCTTGTTCTTTTTCACGCCAACTGATAACAGAAATTGATGAACGAAATTTTCCCATGAATTTAAATAATCTTCTTAATCTTCTTTAATGTATAAGTAGGTGGTTCGTATTCATGAGATGTTTTGTTATCGTAATCATTAAAATCTTTATCGTTGCCAAGTTGTCATAATTTCATTCAGTCCTCCTCTTTTTTAGGCTTGAATCGTTTAATCAGCGGGTAATCTTTTATTCACACGGAAGATCGTGTTATAATCTACGTTTTAGAGTTTATTATAGTCAATGGCTCACAAATAGCAAAATTCCTAGAAACCTATAATATATCGTATAAAAGGAGTGAAATAAAGTCTATAAATATACTTGAATTTTTTTTTTTGTATAAAATGATATTGATACAAGAAGAAGTTGCACCAAAAAGATACAACCTAGTCCCGATGGAACCGTGTATCATGAAAATAAGAAGAGATTTAGGGATTGGTTAGGAGTCGAAGGTATCTGTGGATGCGGGTCTTGAAAAATTGAAGGTTATAAGTTGCTGGAAAGACGGTTGGAGGTTGTTCTCTGCTTTATGCAAATAAAAATACACATCAGTGTCGTGCGGTCAATGGATACTGTGGATGCTGCAAGATTCCAAAACTTCAAGAATATTCTTACCGTTTTGTAAAAAATCTAATGTTAAATTTGAGTGAAAATGAGGTATTTGAAGCCCAAGAGAGACAGATGTGGAGCTCTCGAAGTAAAATAAAATAAAATTTTGTATGTTGTAGACTGAAGATAGCTGAGAATATTAGCCGAAACATATTTAATAAGGAAAATGCCAATGATTTTTTACATTAGTCAAGTACTTTACGGTAGAGCCTAAATTTTACGCAGCGTTGAAGAAGAGTTGACGAATGAATTGCCTATATTCAGGCGTATGGTGCGTACAACCACTTATGAAATGACTAGGAATTTTAACTAAATCTGACATTGGAGGGGGGTGGGGGGTTCTGGGCCTCCTTACCGTCCCTATCGTTCCTCCTTTCATATAAAATAGTAAATATTGTCATTAGGAATGTCCTGAAATTAAAATTTAACCATTCTGAAATGACTTGATTTTACATTATTTTTGACATCTTCAGTGGTCATTTACCCCTAAAAATGACTGGATTCTTCGAGTAAGAATTTCAATTTCGGTGTGAAGTATGGGATATGTTATTTGCATTCTGAAATAATCGTCCAAAATGTTCACTAGCTCTTAGTCTATAATGAACTCAAGGGTCAGGTTGGTCGAGTGGTTTTAGAGGATGTCTTCTAACAAGCTACTGCGGGTTCAAGCTCGAATCGCTGCAAATATTTCACCGACTATAATCTGATCTCTTCAGAGGAAGACAATGGAAAACCACCCTTGTGAAAATTTCCACCAGGAAAATTACAATGGAGAAGATACTCTGCACAGTAATCACCGACGCTCGTAATCGAGTATGGCTCTTGAATAATAATTATTTGGGGTCGTTTAATTACAAATTTTCTTTAATTAAAGAAAATCTTTACCAATTGAATCTGACATTAAATATAGACACTTCACCGTCGCTCTCATGAAGATTTTTTAGATTTTTAGATAACAAACGTAGCTCGTTGAAAATTAATATTAAAAAAAAAAAATATTTTTACGATTCCAAGTGCCCATATTATATATTCAAATATTTGGATATAATTAGACAAAGATAATCATTTTCATAATTATTTATGTTCATTTTCGTTCCTTTTCTTCTTTTATCTTTTTTTTTTAATGAATATTAAAAGATATTTTCCATGAATATTTGAAATCTTCATTCCCATGTGTATATAAATATTATCAATTGGAGAATGGGAAATAATCATAATCATATTAAAAAAAAGAAAGAAAATTAAATATTAATATTAAGTATTTTTTTTTTTAAATTCTTTTTATGTTAATTTTACGCCATTTTGTTGTCTTAATGTTCTTCAAATTGACTGGAGTGAAATTATAATTATTTTTTTTTTAATATATTATTCACAGAGTCTTTGAAACAAAAGAGCATTTTCTTGATTTGAATACCCAAGCTATTTGAGATTTAGTAATGGAAAAAATCTTATTGTATGAATATACCATACATAGTGAGGTTTAAATAGGTAGGTGTATATAAAAATATTGATAAATACCTAATAGAAAAACAGAATTAATATCTGATCTTTTGTTAATTGAATTTTTGCTTAATTTATTTAAATTATTGTTAATTATCGAAATTTTAAACAACAACAATTTGATTAACAAAAGGTCAGAAATAGATTCTGCTTTTCTAATAATTTATCAACAATTTTTAGAAAATAATCATTATATATATGTGACCTTCTCCGAGAAAAGGGACCTAGTGTGTCAAAAAACGGGTTTGGACTTAAGAGTGGATTCTGGTACCTAAAAGGGTGTAGAATAAGATGAAATGAGTTAGATTTCTGATAAAAATTTATTTATCCCATAAAAACGTACAAAATGAACTTGGGAAAATCGATAAAAATGAGTTATACAGTTGGCACAAGACTGAAGCGTCACTTTATTATTTTCCTTTCTTATAGTTATTTTTACAAAAAATACGTCACCTCATAGGCATGACGTCACCAAAGTCGGCACCCAATCATAAGTAACCATACCAAATCGCATCTCCCAACTGAAGGTGTGTTCAAAGTGATAATGCGTTATGAAACTTTAAATGCGTTTTTCTCAAAACTTCATTTTCACACACTAGATCCCTTTTCTCGGAGAAGGTCACATATTAGTAAATTTTTATATTTTTTATTTTTATTAAAAGTAATTTCATCTTCAAGACATTCTCTAGCATTGTCTATATTCCGAAAATTTATTTGTTGATAGTTACTTTTTATATTTCCTTTTTAAAGCAATTAATATTTTCGAATTTTCATTAATAAAGGGAGAATCTCTCGCGAAACTTTTTTAGTGTGTTTTTTTAAAAGCATTAATTTTAATTACATAATAAAAATTTCAAATTATAAGGTTAATAGGTAAATAAATTCAATGGTTTTCTTTTTTTATTCTGTACCTATATATATATATATATATATATTCAAAGTCGAGAAGGAGGTCCAGCGAATAATTATCTTTGTAACACAGCCAACCCAGCCTCCCTCTCCTCTCTTCTCTTGAAAAAAGAAGCGGAGAAGAAAAGTAAAATGCATTGTCTAAGTAAGCACATTCATCCGGAGAACGATCGAAAAAACGAAAAACAAAAAACTACCAATTAAAGCGAATGTGAAAATATTTATCTATTGGGATGGGAAAATAAAATAAATAAATAAATTTTTATAAAGAATGAATAGCAGGAGGAATATAGGTACAGGTGGGGACAAAATAACTTAGACTCAATTTTCAGCTGTTAATATTGACAATTTTAAAAGAAAACTATCAACTTGATGAAATTTTTCTACTATCTATAAACAAGAATATACGTATATATTCCAGCTGCAAAGCTCGCCTTCTCGAGTCTAGACACGGACGATTGATAAGGGATATTTTAGAGGACGAAGTGGGAAATAAAAGGGGAGTGAACAATTCTGAATCGGAGTATTTTCCCTTTTTAGAGAAATAAAAGTGTTGAGTTTAGGCGAGAGTTTGCGTCAAACCAGTCCTAGGATTGCATACTTGATGATGATGAAGATTTTTTATTTCTGTAAAAATGAATACTTTATAACGTTCAAATTTCCACCTTTGTTTTAATTAGTTTACGAACTACACAATACGCAGAGAGAGACTGACATGCTAGGCATTGTAATGACAATAATAAGGTTCTGTTTTATTTTTGAACCCTAAAGACTAACGACATCTATTAGGAACTCCTAAGATTAAAATAACAAATTAAGAACAATTAAAAAAAGAACTCCATCTATTACTTATACTAGTATATACACAAAATAAAAATATGTAATATAAAAAATAATGTAAAAATATTTACCAAAAAAAAACCAAAAAGATTATATCAAAATACTCGTATATATACTAGTACTTGGATAAGGTAAATATATATATATATAAGAATCTTGTTATTAATTTAATGTTAAAAAAAAACTTTGATTATAAGCATTGGAAGCGAGGGGTGAACCGCGATTGGAATTAGGTGTACACGTCTTTGGAATGATGTGGAATTATTTTGGAATTTATTAGATAATGGCTTATATTATATATCCACTCATTCTTCGTTAAGCAAAAGGCCTTGTTTTCTTGCTAATCGAGCCTCTTCTTGAGTCCATAGACTTTCGTCTTAACTATAGATATCAGGAACTTCTATATATATTCCGGTCATTGAGATTTAGAAATCTCCACAAGGGAATCGATGTTTCAGTCCTTCATAAACATTTATTCAAGATGAATATTAAATATATAAAAAATTATGTATAAAAAATGTGGGGTTTCACAGGAATAAAATAAAACAGTTTTTTAAGAAAACTCAATATATTTCGGGCTATTCGCCCATCTTCAGGAGTACATTAGACTGACTGATTTTGATAGTACATACATAAATTTAAATTTATTTAAGATCAAATCTGGTGTGATGGGGGTGGAGGATTTTTTTTTTATATATTTACTATTCATTTATTAATAATCTTTCACTTAAAACCTGCATCGCTTTTCTTGAGTAATTTATTCAAGAATTAGAATACAATTTAATTAATGTTATCAAACACTAGAATTTTTCGACAGATGGCTTGAATAAACCATATTGGTGACCGAATAATTGAGAAAAATTATTTTCAAAAATATTTAATTCAAAGTATTAACAGGTTAATTGATTAATTACTTCATCAAAATATTAGTTATTTTACTTCGAATAGTCTAAATGTTTTGAATACGATTCTATGAATATTTCTTTATTTTTTATGTGAAAATTTTAAATTTATTATCTATTTCTATTCCTATATAACAGCATATCTATCATCATCATCATCATCAGCCTAAGGATATCGACAATCCACTGCTGAATTAGGCCTTCTTCCATCAAATGGAAGGGGTTGGCATTAAGTATATCTATATCTATATATTATTCCCCTGCATTGCATTTCCAATTAGCCTATGCTTAATCCGCGGCGCTCTGCCTGTCCAGACTTGTCACCTGCCTCTCGTTCGTTATATAAGTTGTTCCAAAAACACATAAATTATGTCCAATTCTAGAATAATCGAATAAGATAGAGTTCAGAGAAGCAATAATAAATTCATCTAAATTATTTAAATAGTAGAAAAATATTATATTATAGAATGTCATATTACTCGGTAGGCCGGGAGGCAGGTGAACCCTGCCTAGCGGGCGAGCCTAGTGTGGAATTCATTCAAAAATTTTCAAACATTTTATTCCCTCATTCTATTAAAAAATTTCTGAAGCGTGGAGAAAAATCATTTTTAACCATGATTTTTTTTTCTCCCTGTGTGTCTGAAATTCAATACACTCGATACCTTAGAGTACTCGTATAAAGTTCATTCTTTTGCTAAAATATTTTTATTTCCAATACAAAGAATAATTAAATTTCGGACCTTCCAGCTCCAGACCTTTTATCATCAGTCTTTTAAATTAGAAATATTTTATCTGTTATTTTTCAATTACCCGATTGGATATAGGAAAATTGGTTGTATTATTATAGCAAGCTAGCCACATAACAAAAGATACTATATATAATCTATATATTATGTACTTTGCCCTTTATGAATCAATAATTCAGCTTCTAACGGCAAAACGAAATCTTTTAAATTAAAGAATATGTGCTTTTTTAATTTATAATATTATAACGGTTTATTTTGGATCACCCTACATAAACATTTATAACTAATTACGAACACGTTTATAATAATAAATTTAGTCCCTGTGCCAAGTTTTAGTCTAGTAAAATTTATGAAAGGTGTACCAAATCTTAATAATTGCAATTTTTATTGAAAAACATGACTCTATAAAGTTAAAATTTGTCCTTCAAAATACAATTTTACATCCATCCATTTTTCATATACTTCTAAATGGTAGAAGAATTTCTGATGAAAAATAATTGAAAAATTATTTTCTAAATCGGAAAATTATTCTTTAATAATAATTTACGACATATTCATAAGATCATATAGGTATGTAATATTCCTCATTTATTTGATAATGCCTTCTTTTTCTTAATTAATTAACATTTCATAATGTTCAAGTGAATGTTGATGGCTTGCTTGCTTGTCTAACTTATATAAGGAAAAATTTATTTGTGCTTTAAACATTATAAGAAAACATTGTAGAAAATGTTATTGAATAAAATAAAAATTCTAATGGACAACATCATTCCAAGGCTGTTCTTGCTCATGTACTGGCGGAAATATTTTATTTATATAAATCAGCGTTTCTCCAACTATAACTTCGTTTATTAGAAATTGGTATAACAAATCATTGTCGACTCTTTAAAAAGAAAATCTTTAATTAAAATTAATGGAATTAATAATAATAATAAAGAAATTTAAAATACATATTTTTCTCATACATTAAAAAGTTATATTATATTATTGTCATTATGTGGGGTCGATAGCGCAATCGGTTAGATCACCAACTTTTCTAATCCGATTAGGAGAACATCAACCTAGACTTAATCAGTTCGATCCCAGCAAGAAGCAAAGTTAATTTATTTGAAAAAATAATAAAAAACCGGCCCCTCGGCTCCAGAAACTGACAATCTCTGGTTCTAGAAAACCTCGCGCATGCGCAGGACAAAATTTCTTAACAAGCAACCATGAATCGTGAGAGGCAAAACAAGATTACCCCAGGTGGTAACCAATCCACCCACCCTCGAGTGGCAACCGGGCATTCAGATTCTGGGGGACCCGGACCATCACGAAATCAAGGAAGAAACAATGGAAGAATAACGCCAAAAATCCATACACATCTGGGCACCTTTAACATCAACACACTCATCCGGCCAGGAAAATTACATAGCCTGACCATGGAACTCGATAACACGTTCCGGAAAAAGATAGAGGCGTGGAAGGTCCAACCAGACAGAGACATCAAGCTTTGCGTGATCCCAAGGGTCTAAACGCAAAAAAAATTATTGTCATTATAAAAAGAAGCTGAGCAACCCTTAGTTAAAATATTTTAAAATTTTATTAAATCGTAAAAATGGCTGTTTACCTTTAACCCCCTAAAGGTTACGCAACTAATCTGCTCGAAAAGAGTAGCACAAACCCTACCTTACAGGCGTTCCCAATGATTATTATTTATCTATCTATTTATCTACCATATCTCAAGGATTCTCACGAAGGTGGAATCTCCCACCCCCAATAATAAACAATCCTACCCCCCTAAAGAACCCTTCATCACTTATATACTAATAAATATAATTAGAGAAAACTTTATAATATCCTTTTTGTGGTGCATCAAGGAACTTAAATAGAATATTAAATTTGTTCAAAATTACTAATCAGGGATTAATTTTTTTAAAGAAATAATATATTTTCAATTTCATTTCTATCGGTTGAACGTTGTTGAAAAAATCGTCCAGGAAAAAAGAAATAAATACACATTACACACATACCTACATACATCTCCACGGACTAAATGAAAAAATCGCACTTTTGGGGCTCTGGACGAGAATCCATGTAATTTTTGGGAAAATCGTCAGGTCATAAAATTCAAGCTTAATGAATACTACTATTTGTGAATTTAGTTGAGACATGGGTTCCGTGGTCTTTACCTGAGGACACTTCGCTATGGATAAAAGTAAAAATGAAAAACCTCAATGATTACACCTTACGAATTATTTTAGAGGATCGTCTTAATCAGGGCTTCCCGTGGCCCACGGGCCGCATGCGGCCCAGCACTGCAATGAATGTGACCCAACATAAATTCATTAAAACATTGAGATTTATATCAAGAGATATATTTATTCCCTTTTTCGAAATATAAATGTACATTTATACAATAGGTGAAGCTTTTTTTAAGAATAAAATTCACTAAATGCAAAATTATAAGCTCAACTATATAAGTTAAAAAAAATAATAAATTGTCGAATTTTTAAAATTCCTCTTCTTTTCATATTTTGATTATCTAAAATATTTATTATTTTAGTGAATTATATGCTGCTTAATTGGGTTTTTCTAAAACAATACAATTAATTGATAATTTCTTTGCTGGATTAAAACTTGTCAGGACTTGTCTTTTATATCTTTGCACGTTCTTACATGTCAATAGATAATGGATAGTCAGGGATTATTATATCCGTGACCCTTTTAAAAAATAAATTATCATTTCTCATATACTTCTTTAATCTAATTCGATTTAAAGCAGGGCTCTCCAACCCGTGGCCCAATATAATGTCATATAATTCCTTAAAACATTGAGATTTATATGTAGAGACTGGAAAACACACAACAATCTGGTATTATAATTTTTTTTCTCTAAAATAAGAAATCTGAAAATATTTTCGATAAATAAAAGTGCTAATTTCAAATTTTTAATCTGGAACTAGATTTCAGATTTCAGAAAAAATAATCATCATTTTAGACTATTTGATTAAAAATTCAAAGTTTATTGGACAAAGTTTTTTTATTGAAGCTCTTCTTCAATTTTTGTACAACGTTTCGTCTCGAGAGAGACGAAACGTTGTACAAAAATTGAAGAAGAGCTTCAATAAAAAACTTTGGCCAATAAACTTTGAATTTTTAATCTAATAATTATATTACATTAATCAACATAATTTTAGACTATGTTCATTTGACTCCATTTTCATTAGAAATAAATTTTCTACTTTCAAACTTTCTGATTGAATATTCTAGAACAACGACCTGAAAGTAAAATTCAATATTGTCTCTTTATTAGAATTTTATATTAATTATCTAGCCAGGAAAAATTTAATACATGATATCATTTTTTGAATGTATGTATTTACATATACGAGAAGCTGTTTTCTAGTGATGAGCAAAGCAAGACCAAGATCAAGACTTTGCTTTGCTCATCACTAATATTAATACTCAAAAACAAAATAATAATAATATTTTTCTTAAAAAAGTGACTGTGACTTTCTAAACACCCTATAGAAGACTTTACAAACACATCCTCTGCCTATATTAATTAAGGAGGAGGAGAATTGGTCTTAGTCTTGGTCTTGCAGTCTGGTCTTGGTCTTGCTTTTGTCATCACTAATATTAATACTCAAAAATCAAAATAATAATAATATTTTTCTTAAAAGTGATCAGGATTTTCTAAACATCGTATAGAAGACTTTACAAACACACCATCTGCCTATATTAATTAGTGATGAGCAGAATCGGTCTTGGTCTTGGAGTCTTGGTCCTGCTTTGCTCATCAAGTAAAAATTTTCGGAAAGTAAAATTAGAAGTCACTATTAGCTAAAAAAATAATAAAGTTTTTTCTACATTATTAACTATCTTTTTTGAATAACAAATATCAATAGAATTATAACATTTTATCCGCGGTCCGAGACAATTTCTTTTCTTCAAATGTGAACCATGTAAACCAAAAGGTTGGACACCCCTGGTCTTAATAAATAAATAAAGTAATGAAAATTTAAAAAAAAATTTAAAAAGTCTAGGTAGGATTCACAAAAATAAAAGACAAGATGATTGTTAACATGACTCGATATAATTTCAAAAATATACCCATCTTCAGGAGTTCAAAGAGAAATTTTCGGATAGCTTACCAAGTACTGAAAAGCTTTTGATTTTCTCCTTCGATTTATTAATAATTTTGTTTTCCATAAACATATCATCCTCTCTCGTATATCTATTAAAAGGGCATATCATTTCTATATCTTACAGGTTCAGTGTGTGAGAGGAGAGCGTGGTTTGCCCATGGGGTCACCCAGGGTCATCAACTTTAAATTACATTTTAATAATTATTTCTCTACTATGTAGCCATGCCCTCTCTATTCTTTCGCTCTCGCCTACACAAACGGCCTGGCCTTATTCCACCAAAGGCATGGAATATGCTATCAACTCGATAGCTGCATATGCATATATGCTATCCAGATATATATACGTATATATTGGATGGCTAGATATAGGTGATGGAGGTTGAACCGGTTCTCCTCTCTAGCCTAGAGGCTTCTTCTGCTTCATCTTCCTTTTAGGTTTCACCACCAACTCCTTCTCATCCTGGTCGTATTTTTCTTCTTTCTCAACCCCCCCCCCCCCCCACATATATAGGGTGCGGCAAAACAACTCGATTTTTTATTTTAATAATATTATATACCTAATATTTAAATAAGCTGATGTGACCATCCACATAACTTTGTCATACTAGTCCCTCTCTTATATCAAATACTACTAAAAGACATTTGTGCCTGTCTCTGTATGTAAGTATGTTTCTTTTTTCTATCTGTCCGTCCCCTCAAAGAAACAGTCGTGTTGATTTCTCAATTTAAATGAAATTATATAAAAATAAAAACATTTAATTATTTTACATTCCGCAAACATTTCTCTTTAAAAATAAAAAAAATAAAATTTATTTTCAAAAACAATTAAAATTGACTCCAAGATTAGGTACCATAATTCCGGGATCGGGGAGAAGGTTCGTTGGTGGAGATAAAGGAGAGAGGGTTCAGAGGGGAGGAGGTGGGGGTTTAGGGGGACTTTGGGTCAAGGGAGGGATGAGGGTCCAGGGTGGGTAGGTGAGGGGTTAGGGGTCCATTTTCTTGCCGAGTTGAATTTTTCAGGAGAAAATGAATGAGAGTGTCCTCTGCTTGATCTAAATAAACATCTACCTATATTTAAATGAATATGTTACGCCTAATTTGGAAATAGCCTATTTCTGGAAATAGACAATATTTTTCGAATTCTGGAATTAAAAATCTCATTGACGATTTCAATCTACTAGTGATATAAATAGTTTTAATATAAAGAAATAAAATTATTTATATTTAATATTTTATTTATCTAAACTAAATAAAAGAGCATTTTTAAATTTTACGCCCTTTTTATTAATAAAATAAATCTGGTTTTAAAAATTATCCAGAGTAAATTATTATATTTATAAAAATTAAATTTTTTTATTTTTTTGGCATATTTACTGCAATTAAATTTGGTCTATTAATTAAATTGACATCAGTTTAAGATAATAAATAAATTTTGATTATGTGGTCAGGTTGGTCAAGTGGCTAACATACATACATGTCTTCTAATCAAGCTAGCGCGGTTTCAAGCCCGACTCGCTGGAAACAGACTTTAATCTGATCCTACACTAATAAAGAAAAATAATTAATATAATGTATCTTAAAATGGCTAAGGGTTAAAGCCGAGAAAGCAAAAAAAAAAAAATTATTACTTGAAATCATCAATGACATTCTTAATTCGGAATTCGGCAAAATGTTGACTATTTTCAGAAATAGGCAACTCATAATTTTAGAATAATTTTGAATAAATACTTTTTACTTAGGGAAAGTGGTGTAGGTTTTAGGTGAAACGTGATATTAATTAATAAATTACAGGAGTGTAGTTTCACAGTGAATGGAATAAAACTCAAAGGAGTTTATTCAAACTCAATTTATTTCGGATTATTGATCCATCATCAGGAGTTTACAGATTAAAAACTATAATCTGATCTCTACATAATAGAAAAAAATTGATGTATTTAGTATCCTGGTTAAATCCGAGAAAGCAAAAAAAAAATTTTGAATATTACTTGAATCATCAATGACATTCCTTAATTCAGGTATATACAGTTTTTAATCTGTAAACTCCTGATGATAGAGTAATTCTCTTAGGACAGAGGTGCCCCAGGGATCCATCCTGGGACCTCTATTATTTTCTTTATTTATTAATTATCTCGTCTTCTCTTTCTAGCTGTAATCATCATCTATTTGCCGATGATTTTCAGTTTTATGCTCACTGCTTGCCCAACCAAGTTGTGCAGTCTATTTCATTAATTAACCTAGAGCTTCTGTCACTTTCTTCCTGGGCCATGAATAATTTAATCTCTGTTAATCCTCTAAAATCGCAGGTTATTGTCTTATTCAAATGCCTTCTACTGAAAGCAGTATCTCATATTCTCTACAATAACAATACTATTCTATTCGCTCAGCTAAGAATCTAGGATTGACTGTTTCGTGCAATTTATCTTGGAATCTGCAAATAAATAATATATGCCGTAAAATTAATTTATAGGGCCCTTCACTCACAGAAGCGACTCTCATATCTCACGCCATATAATCTTCGCCTCAATTTAAGCAAGAGTTTATTATCACCCCTTTTCCAGTACTGCGACATAAGCTTTTCGAATTCCCTCGACAGTAAATCGGGTAAAAGACTAGAAATAGCTTTGAATTCATGCACCCGCTATGTCTTAAATCAAAAACCACGTAGCCATCTTTCGGACCATGATAAAAAACTCATTTTAAACACAGATCTTTCTAAATTTTACGCTTGGCGGTGTTGTGTGATTATTTATAAGCTATTAAATTCTGAAAAATTCATTTACCCTTCTTGCTTAGAAAATCTATTTGTCGCTCCGCCAGGAAGACAACGCTAGTGCAGGTGCACTATAAAACTAAACACTTCTTTCATTCCTTCAAATTGGCGGGTGCAAGGCTTTGGAATGAACTTCCATCCAAATTTAATGCAAACCCGACTCTTGGTGCTCTCAGGTCTTCGTTCTTTATGGATCCTAATAACTGATACTCCTTACTCTTATTTCCTTTATGTCTTCTAATCACTTTCCTACTTTTTTCACTTATTCCCTTAAAATTTGTGTATTGGTGAACTCTTTTGCCAAATTTGTAAAATATTGTTGCTAAATTATGTATAAACACTAGGTGGGACCTAAGGTCTTATGTTTGTATACTTTGTTAAATAAATAAAATAAAATAAATAAATAATCCGAAATATATTGAGTTTGTATAAACCTCTTTGAGTTTTATTTCATTCACTGTGTACCCGCTACTTTATTGAATAAGCGGTGGTGATGTTGTTGGTCTTCATCAAAAAGTTATCCAATTTATTTAATAAACCCTTTGAGACTGTTTTTACAAAAGTAGTGTATTTATTTTTTCCCCTTTTTCAGAACATTTCCGAAGGATCGTCTCGCATATCTTGTGGTAGGGGAAGTTTTGCTCAGATTTGTTTCTCAGACAGGAAGTAATAATAACACCGGGAAGGCGATGTAATCCACGCTCAAGTATTATTTTACTCTCGGAATAAGCTTTAATTCTAATCGAGATGGCCAGCAACATGAACGGACTAATATGTAACCCACACCGAAGATGATATTCGATCGGATTTGATCTTTTATTCCATCTTCCTTTTTTTTTTTTTTTTAAATTTTCTTTCTTGTTTCTCTGAAATCTCGAACTAATCAAGCGGCAAAATTGAAAAATTAATCATGTATAAATATCATTGAATTCAATCGTTAAAAACAAGCCAGGAAAAATTGACTTTCTCAATTTTTGAGACATGGTCATTTTAGAAAAAAAACATTTCACGAGAGACATAATTGGAATTTTTGAAATTCCTTTTTATTTTCGGATGGTTTAAAGAGGTTCTTTCGCGACAATCCACACAAAAAGTTTTAGCCTCGTAACCACTTTATAAATATGAACGGTGCTAAAAATTAAGGTTATGTTTTTTAACGTGACTGTACTTTTTACACTACTGTATTATCTTTATGAATGGATCGTTTCCAAGCCAATGATATTATATCCCCTCCACTAAAAATAATCCCCCAAATGTGTATTTTTTTATCAAAACTACGAGGTAAATAATTTCAATTTTTTTTTTTTTTTTGAGATACTCCTTATAACTTATATTATTCTAACAAATATCATTCATCTTTCAATGAAAAAATAAAATAATGTTCATTTTCCTATCCTTTTCCAATCCTACAATATGAAAAAATTTCATTTTCAATCACAATTATTTCATGTCGTCTTCAAATTTTAACAGTGTGTTTATTATGCTTTTGTGACTTATATTCCAAGTTTCGAAGACTTCTTGAATTTTTGCATTTGTAAAAGAACACCTTAAAAATAGAATGACCATTTCTCAAACGCTTGGGATTCATGCAGATTAATGAATAAATAAAAATATAACAAAGGTAATTGAATCAAAACAAATCAAGTGGTTGAATAAATAAACAATAATTAATTTTTAAAAATAATACCTGTTGGACCAAGCTTAATTTTTTAGTTTAATTGAAAACTATGTTACTTTCAATTTCAAATTCAGGTAAAATGGTAATTTATATTTTCCCTTTTCAACGCTGTAAATAAAGTTTTAAATTTGATAACATTAAAAATAATATTAATAAAGGACCTTCCTTCGTTGGCCCTTTTTTTAATGATATTGATGTGAGATGGAGATACACACACAGGCCCATCCTAAAGTCCTGTATGGGCTGGCCCCTCCATCGTGAAAACAACAGAGTAGAAGGAAAAGAAGCCTGGATCACGAGCCAAATCTCAGAAAGTTAGATATAGTCCAATTTACTATGTTTTTAGGGGCTTCGAGCAGTGGTAAATTCTCTGTGCGATAAATTAGGTTAAATTTATCTCCACCTGAAGACCTTTATTCCTGAAGAACGTCTCCTAATCAATCAATTTTTGAAGTGAAAACAGCTGCTAATAATTTCTTTATTCTTGGTGGTAATTTTCAATATATGAACTGTGCTTGTATCCAATTTGGATTTACTTTATACCACTCCATCTTTAAACTAAAGCCTCTAATTATTATGTTTTTTAATTTATTAAACTTAAATTGTTTTGTTGAACAATATGTACCTTGTATTTAACTTCCGTTTTGGAATTGCTTCTCACATCAGAAATTATTTATAATTAGTTCTTTTTTTTTTTTTGGCTTTTCATTTACCATGCAAAGCCTAATTTTGATCACCAACCTGTTGCCTTAAGACATTCTCACATTTTGGGGATCAGGACACAGCAGCCTCCAGTCAGTTCAGGCTGGATGTACAGTTCCCATTCTTGTCACTTTGCTAAAGCTATAATTTAAATTAGTTTCTTGAACTTTAATATATTATATTAATAATGGTTTCAGTGGTTTAAAATTAATGAAAAATTCAAAAAGTTAATTTAACAAAGTTTTATTGAGCACTATCTCTTAATAATTGAAGTTTAATTAGAAAAACATTTAAAATTTTAAAGGCATGACCCCTTTAAAATAGTTTCAAAACAAAAAGGATCTTAAATTTTTGTAAATAATCAACTTTTCATATAGTTTCAGATGAGTATTTGTATTAATTTGAGACTGTCATGGGAAAATTAAAGGATGGATTTTATAATATAGGATTTTTTATTTATATTGACGTTTTCTGAGTGACTTTGCCATTTGTGGACTGCTGATTGGGCATTATTAATATCAGGATGCAATTTCAAATTTGTTCATTCAGTATTGCATTAATAGTTTTGCCTGAGTAGTAACAGACTGTTTCAGAGATTGAATGGATCTTGTGGCATATCTATTTGATCAGATAAACTATTAATACATGTTTGTTTTGGAACATGATTTATTGCTTTTGTATGATATTAATGATATTCTTGCCTCGTTATGAAACCCTGAAAAAAGTGTTAGTCTTCAAAATGTTGTCATGCAAAAAGTCACATAAAGCATCATAGCTTCCAATACTGGCTTTAAAATAATCAGCACTCTACTAGTGGTATTCTTCTCAGACAATACTGTGATTGAGAGATAAAATCTTTTTGAAGAATAAAAAGATATATCTATAAATAATGTAGTTCAGCATAACAGTTTGAATATATTTCTGATTGTCCTTTATATAAGACATATGGAATCATGAAAAAAAAGAGTTTGTTTATTTATTGGCTTCTGGGAAATATGATTGTAGGCTATATCAGTTGAATGAGATCAGTTTTCTCTACTGTGTGTGTGTGTATCACCTGATTATTGTAGTTTGACAATGTCTGGAATTCTCATTTCGCGTAGGTGCCGCTAACGGAGGAGCGAGCTTTATATGAGTTGGAAGAAACGGAACCCAATTCAAATGGCTTGGAGAGGAGAGGCAGGATTCAGAGAACGCGGCGGGACGTCAGTGGTCAACAAATGTTGTGCCACTAGGGGATCGATTTACCAAGTGATGAGGCTCCAAGGAAAAGAACTTTCTTCATGCTCACGAACGCGTTCTGACTTGCGGACGTCCTTTTCAACTAGTTGCTCAATTTGTCGGAGAGACGGAAGGGAAAAATGTTCATTATCAAATGACTTTGAAATTACAGGACTTTGATTTTCAAAAAAAATTCAATTAAATGGGACTAAATCAACGAGGATGGATTCATGGCTGCAGGTCGAACTAACATTGAAGCGTTTATGAAGCTGGAATTACGAGTTTTCGGTGCAAAGCTGCCGGCTTTCCTTTGTTCTATTAAGACTGGATATTTCAAGCATTGGAATGGTTTCATTATCGAAGAAAGTCAAGCAGCTTTATGCAAATGGATTTTATTATTATTGAAGGTTTTAGGACACTTTGCACAATGAAATACTTTTTATTAATAATTAATCACCTTTATCTTCTCTATCGGTTTTCAAGATAAAAAACCATTTGGTAATGGATCAAGAACATGGCTAATTCGACTTAGTACAAATGAACGCTCTCAATTCTTGGGAAAATTGATATATTTTGGTGGTGATTTGGACGGGATTGAAATCAGCTGGTTATGAAATCAAACAAACTATTATGACGTATTGCTAAAATTCTTATTATTTCCGTTATTTAAACAAAGGAACAAGGTTCGTTTTTCAGTACGAGAACTATTATTACTCGATTAATTTGAAGGGCAGAAGAATGCTGGAACAGATATATCGCATTACCTTACTAAAAACATCAGGGCACTGTTAATAAAGACGTTTTCATGAAAGAACATTTCATTAAATTTATTTTTAACTAACACCATGGAAATATCAAGCTTATGTTCAGATGACGGTCTTCCATAAACCGCTTATAAAACGATTTATTTATGACCATTAAAAAAGCAAAATTATTTATTTTGGCTATAAGAACTTCGTTTACGAATAATCAATATTTGGGATGTTGAGTTTTTGAATATAATAAACCCATATGGTGCTTATATATAGTGTTTTGAACAGGGTTTGTGATGCTCAGCACTGGCTGCATTTTCTTCATCAAACAAATTTAGTAGCAGGGTAATACCCTCAGGAAGTTCCATTTGAAAAATGAAGGCTTTCTGACTCTATGACTAACAGTATGGCTAGAACTGGCACCTCTGCAGACTATGGATCAGTTTATAAAATTGAACAAAGTAACTGGATCTATCCAAACCACTACATCAACATGGATTGAGATCATAAATTTATTTAAAATTTAAATCTCATTATATTTTTTTATATTGTTTTAAGTCATTTATCAATATTAAGTTATAAAATATAGTCTCTGTCTTAAATTTTGAATCGATGAGACTGGGTGGAGATATGAGGTGCTGATTTTCGGAGAAGATCACATGGTTCCGTTTTCCCATCGCTTGTCAACATTGCCATCAGACTACTTGAATCTTTCTGAAAAATGAATAACTAGAATTTCTAGATCTTCAAACTTAGGTGTTCAAGACTAATTGAATTTATAGGTATCTTACAAAGATTTTGCCGAAAAATAAAAATAAAGAAAAAAAGGTTGCTTTGCAAAATAAAGCAACACATAGAATAGAAAGGAAAATACTATATTTTTTGAAGAAAGGAACTTTTATTCCTTTTTAAACTTTTACAATCCCATCAAGAAATTTCTCTGGATTGTCGACATTTTGAAAATTGTTTTTGAAAGACTTGTATTGTTTAATTATATGAAATAACAATCAATATTTTTTTCAAATAAAACTATATTTACCAGGAGATGAATAATTGGATATACTCTGTGGACACATGATATGAACTAAAATTCTTATTGTTTCAACAGGCAATACTAAGAAACGATTCAGCTTTATTGGTTACTATTTACATGGAAACAATTCAAATCAATCTGGATCATTGACCTTTTAGTGACAGAAAAATATGGTTGCCTGATGAAAGAATAATGATTAAAGTCAGAAAAACAGAAACATACTAGTCTAACAAATAAATATTGTATAGGACTTCTGCCATATATATATTCCTTTAAAGTATTATTCCCATTTTGCATCAACTCAGAAGGAATGACTTAGTAGTTTCTCTTATTGATTATGAACTCTGTATAAACGAAACAGGGTGTTTTTGAATTTGAACTCGCATTTTTAATAGGTTTCTGATTGCCATTTCAAATGAAGTTCGTTTCTTTGTCAAAATATTTCTTCGCAAAAACGAAACGGAAATATGTCTTTTGGATGAGATACCTGTGGAAGGATCATAGGTTTGGAAAATCCTTTTTTTTTTTCGTCGGTCCATACGAGGTTCTCTCAAGTGAATTGAGTGCTAAATATAAAATCGCATTGTGATTGTTGATGTTTAAACGGTTTTGTCTATAAAGCCTATTCATCTTGGGGGTTACTAAATGCATGAATTTAAAAAATGATCTTTGATATTTTGAGGCTCCTCAATTTTCTATGAAATTTGCTATTATTTAAACTGGATAATTTCTATTTGCTTTTCGTGAAAAGGAAAATAATTTGCTTTTGATGAACTAAGTTGAGTTTGCAAAAAACAAACAAGTAAATCAAAGGTCTCACAACATTTTACGAGTTCTTGTAAAGATCGAAAACGGATAAGGCAAATTTGACAGGAATTGCAAAACAATTGTCTACTCTTTTCGGGACAAGCAAGACGGGGTAGGAGGAGGAAACGGTCTGCCTGGGGTTCTTCTGTCGGTATCCGGTCACTACGGATCTGGTTATTGAGTTCGTGGTCATCATTTTGGTCTGATCCGGCGGGATACGGGGCCTTAATTACGATTGGCCGGCGACCGCCGACAAGCCATCACTGGGACCGGGGCCGGATATTTCGGGAACCCCGGGAGCGCATTCGTTCCTTCGGACCGATCAGGTATGTGGCGCGACCAATCGTACCGGGGCTGGAATTAAACGGGCGGGTCGCGGTCGACTAATTCGCTATGAGCCTTGACACGGAAAAGGCAAGACTTTTCTTCGGGCCCATCGCCAACGGGACTAACCGCTGGCAATTTATCAATTAATTTGGAAATGAACGTCTGTTTCCAGGAGGATCGCGTCCCCAAGCATTTCATGAAACTTCGACAAAGTGATTTAAAAAAAGAAAGTAGCTGATCGGTTTGAATATTACCTTGGCTTAGAAATGTTTTTGTAAAAACAACTACTAGAAACCTGGTACCATTGCTAAAATTAAATTGAACTATATGAGACTTTAATATCATCACAGCACTGCAACAAAAGTACCACAGCATAAAATTAATTCTAAATTAAAATTAACTATTTGAACTCAGCCATACTTTATCCTTTATTAAATTTATATTAGATAAAGAAAATATTATACCATCAACTCTTAACTAAAACACCATCCCTTTGTTTTATACCATACAACTGCAAAAACAAATTTGGCAATAAATTATAATATACTGGCATCATTATTATTGAAACGAACAACTTTTAACTATAATCGCTATTTTGATACTATCATCTTAACTGCCATACAACCTTTAAAAACTAAATATACTATCACCTGCACCTACTAGCATAAAACTTTACAAAACATTATTATTATTGACATTATTATTAGTATTATTATTATTATTATTATTATTATTATTATTATTGATAGTAGTATTATTCATTATTGATACCGTATTGACCGTATTGTGTGTGTGTGTGTGTGTGATGATGACATTGTTGATATTGTTATAGTATTGTTGTTGTTGTTGTTGTTGTTAGTAGTGATGTTGTTGTTGTTATTTTTTTTTTTTTTTTTTTTTTTTTTTTTTTTTTTTTTTTTTTTTTTTTTTTTTTTTTTTTTTTTTTTAAAAAAAAAAAAAAAAAAAAAAAAAAAAAAAAAAAAAAAAAAAAAAAAAAAAAAAAAAAAAAAAAAAAAAAAAAAAAAAAATTTTGGAGGGGGGGAAAAAAAAAAAAAAAAAAAAAAAA
>JALMQS010000153.1:90182-176130 GCA_024734495.1 Forficula auricularia | reverse complement strand
TAGACAGAGGAGCGAGAGCTTTGTATGTAGCAGATTGGAAAAACGGAAGATGGCTCAATAGTAGAAGGAAGAGAGCGGGATTCAAAGGCGGCGGGACTCAAGTGATTAATAAATATTGGCTATACCTAAGGGAGATCAATTACCAAGTGATGAGAGCTCTGGGAAAAAACTCCTTCCGCCTCCGCAGACACGTTCTGGCTTCGCGGTCTGCCCCTAGCTAGCCTCCGAACATCAGAAGACGGAAGGAAAAATATTCATTATCAACTGACTTTGAAATTATATAGTTTTGATAACAAAAAAAATTAAATTAAATGGATAAATGTATACAGGTGATTCACGGTCGATGGCATCAATGCTAGATTGCCGCTATGGAAAACGGAATGCAGGATTTTTCTGAAAATTTAGCACCTTACATTTCCTTACCTGTTCTATTGAGCTAAAATATTTTCAGCATTGAGACGTTTTCAGTTTCTATCGAAAAGTCGTAGCAACTTTATTATTTTTTAAATGGAACACCTCAAAAAAAAAAAAAAAAAAAAAAAAAAAAAAAAAAAAAAAAAAAAGTATATTAACAGGTTTTTAGAACTGCCCTTTTATTAAAATACTTTTGTTAATAATGTCCTATACTCTATCTCTATCGGTTTTCAAAAAATAATTTGTGTTAAATATGATCCAAAAACATGGCCCTAATTAAACTTAAATAAACTAGTGCTCTCAATTCATGGAAATTGATATTTTTGGTGGTAGTTTGGACAGACCCGAAGTATTTAATTTACGCCGAGAAATCGACTCCATATTATACAGCGTGTGCTAAAATTACTATTATTTCCGTTATTCATAAAAGGAGTCAAAAGTTCGTTTTTTCAAATGAGAACTCCCGTATATTACTCAATTAATTGAAAGACGAAGAAAAATGCTTTAAGGTGATATATCATGTCCCTATACCTAAAACATCAAGTTTTAATAAAGGCGATTTTTCATGAAAAATTACATTTTAATGAATTTATTTTTAACTAACTATGGAAATATCAAGCTATGATAGATTGTTGATTATTTATAAGTAACTTATAAACAGTTTATTTATGATATTCAAAAAAATAAGGAAATTATTTATTTTGTACTATAAGAATCCGTTTGAATAATCAATATTTGCGATCATTTTGGGAGATTTTTTGAATATCGTAAATATATAAGTTACTTATATAGATGTTTTAGGTATAGGACATGATATATCGCCTAAAGCATTTTTCGTCTTTCAATTTATTGAGTAATATATGGGGGTTCTCATTTGAAAAAAACGAACTTTGACTCCTTTTATGAATAACGGAAATAATAGTAATTTTAGCACACCCTGTATAATATGGAGTCGATTTCTCGGGGTAAATTAAATACTTCGGGTCTGTCCAAACTACCACCACAATATCAACTTCTTCCATGAATTGAGATCACTAGTTTATTTAAGTTTAATTAGTGCCATGTTTTGCACCATATTTAACAAATTAATTTTTATCTCGAAAACCGATAGAGATAGGTATAGTCGCAATGCTGAAATTTTAGATCGATAGAACAGGTAAGGAAATGTAAGGTGATAAATTTTCAGAAAAATCCTGCGTTCCGTTTTCCATAAATCGTCTAACGTGCCATCGAATTCATGAATCACTTGTAGAAAATGAATAATCCACTACAAATCTTCAAACTTTTAATTAATCCAAGCATTCGGGAGAATTTCAATTTATCTATGAAATTTTGCAAAAAAATAAAAATAAAGAAAAAAAGTTGCTTTTTCTATGAAATAAAAAGCAACACATAGAATGAAAGAAGAATACTTATATTTTTTTGAAGAAAGAACTTTTTGTTCTTTTTAAACTTTTGCAAAATTCCATTGTCAAAGGGAGAATTTCTCTGGATTTATTTAGACGTTTGAAAATTGTTTTTTGAAAGATTTGTAATTATTTAATTATAATAACAATCAATATTTTTTTTCGATAAACGTATTTATAAGGAGGGTAGAAATCAATTAGGTTGTCCTCCCTCTGTGGACGCACATGATGTAGATAATTTATTGTTCTAATAGTAAATACTAAATGAAATTCGTACCTATTAGATTACTATTACAACAAAACAAATTTACCTACGTCAATCGGATATTTGAAACCTTTAAGAAATGACAGAAAAAATATTTATAATTAAAAAGAATAATGATTAAAGTCAAACTTTCAAAACTATATAACTTTAACAAATAAATATTACTTGTATAAATATATATATATATATTCACATACAAAGTATTATTTATTTGCATCAAGCAGAGGACAACTTAAATGATTTCTCCTTATTAATTATAAACTCTGCTACTCTTGGCAAAACAAGATATTTTTAATTTGAACTCTATTTTACTCAATAAGTTCAAGATTGTGTTTCAAAATGAAGTTCATTTTCTGTATCAAAATATTTATATTTATAAGCAAAACAGAAGAAATCTTTATATCTTTATGAATTGAGGAGCTCTCATGGGAAAGATCTAAGTTCAAAAATCACTTTTTTTATTTTTTTAAATTGTTCACGCACAGAATTTCTATGATGATGAGAATTGTAAATATAAATCGGCTTAAACAGTTACTGATGTTTAAAATTGGTTTTATCTATAAAGCTCTCATCATCATAGAGAATTCAGTGCGTAGATTTAAAAGTGATCTTTGGAAATGATTTCCTATGAGAGCTCCTCAATTTTTCTAAGAGATTTTGCTATTATTTCAAAACTGGATACTTCTATTTACTTCTTTTTCAATGAAAGAAAAATAATTTGCTTTAAATGAATTAAAGATTAGGTTTTACTAAAAAATAAACAATAAATCAAAGATTCTCTGTATTTAGGATTCTTGTAAAAGATCAAAGAAACAGACCAAAGTAAATTGACAAATTACTAAAATGTTATCCCTCCTCTTTTCAGGGACAAAAACAGACGAGCGAGAGGAAACGGTCTGCCACCAAAGTTCTTCTTCTGTCTGAAGCGTGTCCGTCCCCCCGGATGGTTTATTGGTCAGTTCGTGGTCCATCCGGTACCTGGTCCTGATCCGGCGGAATGCAGGAGCGTGAGCCCGCGATGGCCGGTAGCGACCACGCTAATTGAAGCCGGCGTCTCTCTTCGGATAGGGGCCCGCCCCTTGAAACCCCCGGGCCTTCGATTTATTCGAGATAAATCCAGGTATGTGGCGCGACCAATCATTACTTGAGGCTGATTAAACTGGGCGGTCGCGGTCGGCTTCATCTTTTCATATATGGGCATGTCTGACCACGGAAAAGAGCCGCGCGTTTTTCTAGGAGGCCCATCCGTAGCGGGATTCGCCGCTGGCAATTTGTCAATTAGAAAATTTGCCAAATGAACAATCTCAGCCTCCCAGAGATCCAGCGTCCCCGGCATTTCGTAAACCGTTAGTGATTTAAAAAAAAAAAAAAAGAAAAGAAATGCTTACAATCAATTTTGGGTACTGTTATTTGGGAAATCGAAAAAAAAAAACTTTGGCAGAATAGCTTCGCTAGAACTATAGATTCTAACAAGTTCAATTTAGTTCTATTAATGAGACTTTAATCCGTCACATTTTTTCTGACAAGGTTGCAAATAGATGCAATTCCTAAAATTCAAGATTAACTGTTGAATCGGCTACGTAAAAACTTTAGAAAATATTTATTGGTTATATTAAGATCGAAGGTAATTGTATATCCAGGCTCTAACAGACAGAAATTGTTTCGGTTTTTTTGTATATAGCTGTAAGAAGAATAGTTGTTTGATAGTTATAAATATTTTGGCGTCAAGATTGTTCATTAGACAGATAAACTTTTTTAAACTCTCAATCAACTATTTTTGGTTGTCAAATCGTGGCACTGTACAGGTACGTGACCTTAAAAATTGAAAATGTCTTATCGTATGCTAGTAAGACACAGTTCGTTTTTCAGAGTAACTGTGTTGCGGTTCATCATATTTATTGAATTTTATGTATAATTTAATTACTAGGGAGGTTCGATGCTTCAAAACTTCTGTTATTATACTTACTTTGTTTTTAGGTTCAATTGGTCTCCCATCCCCTCATTTTTTCATTAAGTTGCCTCTCCATGCCACTTGTGTCTACAACGTACTTAATAGTAACAACGTCATGATATAAATATTTCCGAATCTCTATCTCTCCCAGAAACAAAATATTACTTGGTATGGCACACCAGGGACACTGGCCTTGTTTGCTAAGCTGGCCCCTAGTATTGAATTCTGAATTGATTTTTTTTTTGTTTTGCTCATTGCATATAAAAATGTTTGAAACGTGGAGAAAAATCATTTTCAATTATGTTTTTTTCTGTCGGTGTGTGTATCTGTGTTTGTATTCCAATACCCATGATAAGTCAAGAAATAGAGGTTGTAGAAAGTAATAAGATTAAGTAAAAATTGCGAGGTGGGTTTCACAAAAAAAAAAACGTTTTGAGTTTTATCTCGATATACATTTCGAGTTACTAGCCCATCATCAGGAGTTAACATAGAATGTTCTATGTTAACTCCTGATAATGGGCTCGTAACCCGAAATATATATCGAGGTAAAACTCAAAACATATATTTGTTTTATTTTTTGTGAAACCTACCTCGCAATTTTTACTTATTCTTATTATTTAAAAATGTTTCACCTTGAACCGATACCTATAACTCTTTAAAAATTGTCGTAGAAAGTACCTTCTCATGTCAAAATATTTGTACTTCCAATGCGGGGAGAACTTATTAGATATGGGGTCTCTAAGCTTCAGGTTCAAAAATGCAAAAAAAAGAGTCTCTTTGTGAAACACCACCAATTCCAAACTAATATAATTAATATTTTAAGACGTAGTTAAGATAAAAGTATTAACAGGTGTTTTCTATTTAATTTTTTTAGTAAATTATTTATTTTTTATTTTAAAACCTACTAATATTTCCTTACAATTATTATTTTACTTATATAAGAATTAGAAAATTTATAAAATATAATATAATAATTATAATCAAAATAATATCTTTTTACTAATGTTCTTTATATATGTATAAAATGGATTTGTACATTTTAAAGCAGTACTAATGTTGTTTTTGTGCTTTTCTGTATATCTCTCTCTCTCTGTGTGTGTGTGTATGTTTAAACAATATTTAAGCCTAATGAAATGAGATTCTTCAGTTTTATTATCACAAAAAATATTATGGTTAACACTTATAAATATTAAATAATAATCTAATAAAGGATACACAAAGTCTCTCTTCAAATTTATTCAAAAGGCTATTAAGAAATTTACTATAGATCTACTATATAATTAACAAATTTAACGTGGAAGATTAAATAAAGAAAGTATAATTATAGAGAGAGAGGAGAAAGTGGTGTAGTCAAAGGGGCACTTCATGTATTAGGGATAAATTTATGGGAGGGACACGATTGGCTCTTTAACGTGATAAGACATTTAGCTTAAGCATATCCATCATCATTATCATATAGAATACAGTCCTAAGACCTCCCACCCCCGTGGACCGGGGCTAGAATTTGTCCACAGTATCCTCTGCTTGTCGTAAGAGGCGACTAAAAGGGGTTGAGTGTGGGGTTGACTTCCCCATCTCGTAAAAATAAGCCGGTCGAGAGTAGGGTAGTAGCTCCAAAATATTTGAAATATCAAATTCGTTCTTTATTTAATGTTGATAAAGAGAGAATGATTCAATTCGTGAAATTCAGTTAAGAAAAGTTCTTGCTCTTCGGTTTTTGTAATTTTTATCAGAAATTTTTAGAGAAAAATTATTTTTCATAAATATTTATAAATTTTATTTTTATTCATGGTAATTATTTCATTTCCAAGACAATCTGTAACATTGTCTATTTTCAAAATATTTATTTATTTATAGTTCCACTATCATTCTTTTTTAAAGCAACTATTTTTTCAAATTTTCCATCAATAGAGATAAAGACAAAATCACTCCTAAAACATCTATATTTTTTAATAAACGTTTCTAGATTATTCCTTATAAATACACATTCTATTTATATTTGGTATATATATGTCCTCTGGACTCTCTCCTCTTCCCCTAACTCTAATCACCCTCTGAACCCCATGAAACCGGGATTGAAGATTAAAATTTGTGGACCTCCAAACACATATATCTATAAAAAAAAGTTTCACTTTTGACGCACGTGGATTCCACCCACACAGATTTTTTTTATTTAATTGTGAATCCAAATACAAATCGACCTTTTTACCTGAATTTTAAATTAAAAATAATATTAATACATATATCGCTTTTAACTGAAGGAAAATATTACCGAGCATCGCTAGGTGTTCCAGGTACTATATATATTAGGGTGATCCTTATTTTGGATATTTTAGAATTTTTACGCGGACAAGGGCTCATTTGGTTCGAAATAAATAAAAAAAATATTCCCTAAGTTTCAAGTCTCTATCTCAATTATAAACCTGTGCCCGCATCGATGTAAGAATCTCATCTAAATAACATGGGGTTTTTGGCATTAAAATATCAATTTTTTTTGGAGTTACAGCTAGATAAAATACTGCTATATCTTAGTGTTACTAATTTATAGACTCCAAAATTATAATAGATAAAACTCTCTAAAAATTCCGAGGGATAGCTACTATTATAAGGATAAAGTCTACAGAGTTTCAAATTTTTTGAACCAGTACTTTGGCCGGAATAAAAAAATGATCTTTCAATGTCAAAAACCCCATATTATTTATTTAGTTGAGAAATTTACATCGCTGTGTGGCACAGGTTATAATTGAGATAGAACTTGAAACTTGGGAGATATTTTTTTTTTTTTATTTCGATCCATATGAGCCCTTGTCCGCGTAAAAACTCAAAAATACCCAAAATAAGGACCACCCTAATATATATATGTATATGTTTATTTGCATCAAGCAGAGAACATTCTCATTGATAGATTAAGAACCACTGCTCTAATCCCAAACTTCTTCATTTGTAATTCTATCCACCCATTTAATCTTTTAATAATATTAGCGATCAATAATTACCACTATCAACGAACGGAAATACCGAGACATTCATCCGGAGCTACGTTGTCTATAATTTTGGAAAAAAATTTAAATATTCATGTGTGTGTGAATGTGGGTATGTATGATAGGAAATCTCTTTTTAATGTGTGAGAATATAATATTTAAAGAGACGCCATAAAGAACGTGGTCCGTGTGGTGGATGCTGATATTTCCAGTCATTAAATGATAAAGTGTGTTTAATTTCCTTCTTCTTCTTTTCGAAGGCGGCCGGCCGGCTCGGCGGTTGCTATGCGCACACACACTGGAGAGCTGAAGAACTGGAGAACTGGAGAAGAAGAAGAGCTGGCTGGCTGCAGAGGCCGGCTAACGAGCAGCAGCCGCAGCCCAAAGTGGACAATTAATTAGTCTCTAGTAGCTACTGCCTCGCGGGTTGGTCTGAGATTAACACACACAAACACACACAGTGGCAATATCCTGCCGAGGATTTTTGCCTCTCTTTAGACAAATCGTTTATGTCAGTGGCTGGTACAAATATACCCACACAAACGAGAAGACGGGCGTATCACGTATTGTGGAGTCCGGATGCAGAACGACAAATGGCCAATGTTCTGCCACTGAGTGAAATACCCACGCCCCTAGCTCGCTACTTACTCCTCGAATCCCGATAACTATCTTTTGTTCGACGCAAACTTCGAAAAATTTCAAAATAATGAAGTCTCGTGTTTGTTTGTTCACATTTATTAAAAGCAGTTTATTGGTGTGTGTGAGTGTGTGTTTGTTTAATTGTGAATCTTTAACTAATAAACTTTACGGAAATGAGTATAAAAATACAAATTCCCGATATTAGTAGATTTGGAATTACTTTATTCTGATTGAGGTCCTTACTATTTTTAGATTAAATTAGTATTCAGAGTATAAAGAACCAAACAATTATTTTGCTGAAATAAATCTAAGAGCCTGAAGAAATCCGAATTATGGACAAAACGTCGTAGATAGTTAGATCAGGGGTTCTTAAACAAATATCTAGTCCAAGGACCCACTCTTGAACAACATTTTTTTTGCGGATCCCATCCTAACCCCCTTGGTAATTTACGTCGTTCTTGAGATTTAATTTCCGGCTCAATAATCTGAATAGGCTCCGCGCTTCTTGCCTTTTCATCGTCTTCTTGAACTGATTGCAACCATTTTTTAAAATTTCGCGAATATTTGACCCCCTTTAATTCGACCTCTACACCAATTTACAGATACTTCCACTCACACATACATCTAAAAAATAAAAAAATAAAAATTCACTTAGGAGCTGACCAAATTAATGGGCTTTGTTCCAGGGGTCATAAAAAAAATCAATTTAAAATAACGGTGTGAGAGGATCCATAGAATAATCTGTCTGTACTAAGAAAGAAATAGTAGTTAGTTTAGTATTATATTAAAAAATATCCACAAATTCGCTCATTGTCTCCTTATCTACGATAAATTAATGAGAACGAATTTTTATTTGTCAGGCATTTCGGAAGATATAAGATGCATAATTTTCTATATGGGAGTCCAATTCGCATTTGATCGGTTTATTGTTGCATTAACATATGTGTTGATTTTATTAAAACACCATTCAAAAATTATTTTAAAAGTACATTTTTAATTTTATTTGATTTTATACCAGTTATTTATATTTGTTTAAAAATAGTTTATGTGTACAATCCTTTGTAGCTAAAAAATTATCTCCATGGTTTACTAATAACAATAAATTTCGCATTGTTATTTAGGTAACGACTTCATAAAGCGTCAGAAACAAAGAAAACCCCAAGTTAAGACTAGCTAACGAAGGGACTCTGCTAGAGTTCTGCTCGTCAGCATTTTCAATAATTTCCACATTCTGGAATTCTACAGAAAGTGGTAAGCACTAAAATAATTTTTTCAAATTCAATTGAGATAAATTTGGAAAGTCTTACTAACTATGAATTTTATTTATTACTAATTACTTCCTTTGCAAATATTTTTGCACACCCTCGGACAAATCCACTTCTATAATAGATAAGGGGTGTAGTCAGGGCCGTAACTAAAAGAAGGCAGGTGGGGGATGCATGCTTTCTGGGAGTGACTAAACTAATAATTTATAAATGACTCATATTCATTGATTATGACTATAATAATAATAATAATTATTATTATTATGTAGGTATGTGTATAATAACGAATTTCCCGCACTGGAACGTTCGATTTATCATTTCGGTAAGAATAAAAAAAAAAATGCGTTCCTAAACAAATTCTATGAGGTTCAGTTAGGATGTATTCAGTTCGGCTCGGTTATTCGGTTCGTATATCTCGCTTTCGGGCTGATATTTAGTCGGTTAGGTTCGGTTCGGTTCGTCACAGGGCAAATTTCTCGGCTTTGCCAAAATTTTAAGCAAACAATTAATCAAAGAGCTTGAAGTCAGTTTTAAACAAAGAGAAGAATCGGAGCAGTTAAATTTATTACACAGTACGCCCAATTGTAAGGCCTATGAATGAAAGAACTTTTAAAGTAATTAATTTCATTTCATTTAAATATCATAGTACCTATCTTAAAAAAATATTTTATAAATATTAAACAAGTAAATATTATGTATCTATATAATTGATTCAAATCCTCTTTGAATATAAAATACGCTTATATAATAAAATATTATTTTTATTCAATAAGATGCAAAAAAAAGAAGATTATTAATTATCTCATCTTTCCGAAAGGATCTTAAGAAAATTTATTTATTTATTTATTATATAGGTATTATGATTTGTTGATAATTTTTTTTTCATTATTCTTTGGTCTTATATTTATTAAATCTTGAAAAGAGATTAAAAGTAAAAGAATAAATTAATGTTATTTCTTCAGCTTAATATAAACATAATTTTTCTTCATGAACTATCAAGTTTCAAATATCATGTCTACATCTTCATCCGTCTTCTAGATAGTGAAATAAATTCAATTGTGAATAAGAATATATTAAAAATCTATGAGGAATTTTCATTTTAGGTTAAAAATGACTCTAATCTACAACTATATAATAATAAATACAAAGCTCCTGAGGACTCATAGATCAAGCGAGCATCAAAATTCAGCTCTAAAATTACTTTATTATAAAAAAATTAATAATTTAGCAATATCCCCTAAATTAAATTGACATATGAATTATAGGGTGTAAGTGTAGTGAAAATATTTAAAGGGGGATCTCAAAAATGAATTGCGCCAACAAGTGCTAAATCTATACTCTACTTGAAGTATTTTAGGAATGAATAGATTATTTGAAGTTAATGTTAAAATAGTTGTGATCACCTTTAAATGTATTTGGAGGAGGTAAACTTTTATCTCTGTTGTGAAGTTTCTAATATCCAGCATTCAAGTCTCTTGATTGAGCATAAAACTTCTTATTAAATGAACTTGAGATGATAAGAGGATTTTAAAAGAGTTCTATTTGTCTTTGAATTTTATAAATTTTTATTAATTTTTAAACTTGTATTAAACTAAAAAAATCTGGGGATCGGGTTTGGCTAGGGGTACCGTGCTAGCCTGCTAACCAAGTGGACCCGGGTTCGAATCCGACTCGAGGCATCCGGCTAAAATCTGACCTCGGGGTAGAGACACATTTAAAAAAAATAATAAGTAGTATCGCAAATTGGCTTATGTCTAGAAGGGCCGAAAATCCATAAAAAAATCTAAGTTCACGTTTCCATTAGAAATTCAAGTCGCTTGATTAAAGATAAATATAAAACAGTTTGCTTAAATAAGACAATTTAATTTTCAAAAGGAAGTTGCACCTGAAATCACCTAGAGTGCACATTTTTAATAAGATGACCTCATCAAAATGCATGACGTTTCGTCACCTAGTTCTGGAGTTATTTTTATTTACTGGAGGAATTATATTAACCGAACGAAGGCTTTGTGAGGTTATAAAACGGTAATGTCATTGACAACACTTCACTAATCCCTCAGTTATTTAACAAAATTCAAAACTAGGTGCTGAAACGTGCACTCTAATGAGTTTAACTTATTAAAAATGTTCAATCTAGTTGGTTTCAGCTTCAACGTCATTTTTGATAAATAACTCAACAAACAAAGCAATAAATCTGCAATTAATTTAATTAATATTATATTTACTGATGCGATTTTTCCTAGGGATTCATGGGGTTGACTATCAAGTTCGTCGGCTCGAATCCTTTTATGATCAGTGAATTTCCAGTTGATTCACTTTAAATTAAAACGCTATATAATATTAATCAATATCAAAATTTGTTTTTTTTTCTTCTCAAAAACGACTAATAATTTTTTTTAATGTTTGCTGTAGTTACCACAAATAGTATGTGCATTATTATTATTTATAAATAATGGTTATATATGTGAAGGTGGTTATTCAAGTTTGTTGATGATTCTAAAACTCAAAGGAATGCAAAGTTTTTACTAAAGCGATAATTATTTAATCCACAAGTTAGCGCATTCAAGTCTCAATTTGGAATTCAAGTCTTTTGATCAAACATAAAACTTGTAATAAAAGAAGTTTAAAGAAATGTTTCGTTTTCATATAATTTAATTTATATTATATCTTCAGAGGCGCCTGTTTGCCTACTGGTTAGCTTCTTCGTCCTTCAATAAACTTGAAATTGAAAACTATTTTATACTCATCAAAATACCATTTTAATTTTTATTAAAGAGTCTAATAATGCGAGCAAAAAATAATTTTTTTGACAATCAGGTTTCATTATTTTTTTTTTCTTGTATCTTTTGTCTCTGTCGTGAATTCGGGCTGTTTGATTAAATGTTCCTATCCAAGCATTCATGTCTCTAAATCAAGATAGAATTTTTATATAATATATTTTAAACTCTAATCCATCATTATTGGGTTGTAAACAAATTAGTAAAGATTTAGATAGTGCCAAAAAATTCGTGACATTTCTTATTCCAAGGACATGCAACTTTATTCAAACAACTATAATTTAAGAAATTCAATGAACCATCAATCATTGAACATGAAATGATTATGATTAAAGAACAATGTCGAAGAAGAATGGTTGGCTACTTAATATCTGCCGTCCAGTCGATTGCGAGTGCATCTGGGCACTATCTTTAGAATGAGTGAGGATTCCCAGGGCAGTCAGTGGTTGTTGTTGTTGTTGTTCCGAATTCCTTTACATCGAAAGCAGCCAATTGGAAGTAATTCATATGCCGCGGTCTAAGCACACAGCCCTGAGCCCCAAGTGCTTGAGCCCGGCCCATAAATCCAAAATCCTGACCGCCCCCGGCCACAAATGTGTAAACGAAATTTACAAATTTACCAAGATATAATTTAACGACCGGGGAACGATCAAAAAAAAAAAAAATAAATAAAATGAAAGAAAGAAATCAACTTTAATGATGAATTAATGAACAATTTTTAAATAAATAAAATCCCTCTGAGACTATTTTTTTTTTATGATTGTACAATTTCGAATAGATTAATTGTTAATGGTATCAAATAATTTCGGGTTAATAAAATGACCTCACTTTTCAAACTATCCTATGCTAATCATCTGCTTATCTTCTGAAAAACAGCCTCTGTTGGAGTTTATTAAAACCAAAGAACAACATGAACAAAAAGGTTCTCCCATCTAAAAATCTAAATTTTATTAAAAATGTAACTTAACATGTTTAATCCCCAGCTCTTCAAGTGAAATATTTGTTATCTCAAAAGTAATGAAATTCACCCCTCTTTGATAATTTTTGAAGAATTATTTTGTCAAACTTATCAAATGGACGCCTCTAACCCCCAATATTGTAACTTTCCCTTGTATTAGAACAAATGTAAATGATTCATCCTTTTAATATAAAATTAATATAAAATAACACCAGTTATTGCTAATTCTTAGTCTGTAAACTTAACCATCTCCAAAATCATAATTCTAAGATAATATGTAGATTATTATACTATCTGAATTATTTAAATTAATACATTAGATGTTTTTTCTCGGAGGAATGATGATAGATATAAAATTGAAAATTGAATGGAATGCAGTCCAAGGATAAATAAATAAACGATTCCCAATAAAATAAGATTTATTGGAAACTTTTCTTTTTACATTTTTAAAGCGACGTTTCGGAGGATCTTTCCTTCTTCATTAAGACTCATAAGGTCAATGATACATGCTTTTTTGTTAAGGGAAAATGGTGTCGGTTCTTGATGAAATATATTTAAATATAGTAAAACCTCGTTTACCCGGATCAGATTTTTAGACATTTTTATTTTAATAAATGTTCCCATAGATAATAATTTTTAACTCTGATATAGCAAGAATGTAATTAAAATTTCACCAAAAATTCGCTTTAATTTTGATATTTTTATATAGGCGAAGTCGGAAAGGAGTATTTTTTTTAATATGTATATGTATTCTATGTAATTTTGAAAGTAACATTTTTTTTTATCGTAATAAATTCAAATTCGCTTATTTGATAATTTGTTTTGTTTTTATTACCAATAATTCCTGATTATCCGGTTTGCCTTTGGTCCCAGTTAGTCCGGATAAACGAGGTTCCACTGTAAAGAAAATTTAAAAAAACTTTAAAAAAAAATTTTAAATATAAAATTCTAGATATGTTTCAGAAAAAAATAAAAGACGGGGAGCCCATCTTCGAGTTCACAGAGAAAACTTTGTGAACTCCTGAAGATGGGCTCGTTCCCCAAAATATATATAGAGTCATGCTAACAAGCATCTTGTCTTTTATATTTTTCTGAAATCTTCTTAGAATTTTATATTTTTTAATTTTTTTAAAATGTCTATACCTTAGATACATGCTTTCTTCATCGACCCTTGAAGGAGGCAAGATCATCCAAAACGTCGATTCAAAAAATGTAAAAAAAAAAGTTTCCAATAAATCTTATTTAATTGGGAATCATTTTTTATTTATCCTCGGACTGCCTTCCATTCAATCCTCAATTTAAATTAATTATTTCATTTGAATATGGAAGGCTATTTGCTTAAAAAACTGTAGGTACTAAATATTGATTAATATATTGTTGTGATATTTTATAAATCCCATCTAGAAACGCTTGCAGGATGATCAAGATCGATTTCTATTCGACATTGATTGAAACATTTGAAAATGCATTGATGTCAAGTTCGATTTTTGTAACGAAGCTTGCTTGTTTTTTGTTGCCCCCGTTAGAAAGAACAAAGCCAGTTTCCTGGAGATTTGAGAGATTTCCTTAACGTATATGTCCGTTGGTTGCTATTGTGTCCCTCCCCCTCATTCTGTCTTCCATTTCTCGGTAGATTAGAGTTTATTTGCCCCCGCGGGGCTGCCACTCCGATCCTTGTTGCCTCCTGAGTCGAATAGCAAAATAGCAACAACAGTTCAACGGTGCAACTCGGCGATACCATCTCTTTTCTTTAACAGTACAACTGGGTGTATGCGTGGATCTGTGAATGCCCGGAGTCATCTTCTGGTCGAATGGCTCCTCTACCCCGGCCGGCATCCCTAACAAGTGTCTAGTGCCATAATCGTGGATAATGGGCGGCCGCGTGCCATCTTCCTTGCTTCCTTCTGCACTTTTCTTGTGTAGAGGGAATCGTTTAAATAAATAAACCAAATCGACTTGGGATGTATCGATAAATCTTACAATGAAGAAAGATTTCTGATTTCACATGCGGATATAATTATAGTCCAAGAAAAACCTCCAGATGTTCGTTCGTTCGTTGTTGGGTGAGACACTGTCATTTTTATAATAATGGATCTTTTTCCGTGATAATGCACGATTCTCTAACGCGTTTAAATAAATTTAATTCGCCTGTAAAATGAACTAATGACTGGTTGGAAATTTGATCTGTTTGGAGAGATGATAATTGGACTGTGAGAAAAATACACATACCCAAATAAGAAAAATACTAATTGCTAATTTAAATTCAACGGACGAATATACTTTGTTTTACAATTTTTTATTAAGTATAAAATATAAAAATTAGTTTGTCTTAAGAAAGGGTGATATTCCGCAGGTAAGCACAGGTACGGTTCTGTCTGTTGTTAATATTATACAAATCCCACAAAATAAAAATCAATTATTTCAGCAGTTCTCAACCTTTTGAAGACACGACCCAAATTGGAGGAATATGTTCATCTCGCAAATCCCCCCCCCCCCCCAAAAAAAAATAAAGTAAAATTATTTTAATTACCTTTTTTAAAACCCTAGTTAGCAATTTTCTTCAATTTTACAATGATGATCTCTTTTTTTAACTCATATTATATATTGCAATAAAAACTCGTTTTTTAGTAAGAATGGGTTCTTACTAGTTAAAACACGTTTCACTTAATACCTTTGTGGCAGCTAGAATTTACTGATGTTGGTTGAGTTTGGTTCAAAGATCTAGAATCTTCATTTTTGACCTTCCCCCTCATTTTGGTTGTTTATTTTCAAAAATATTTAAACGAAAATGTCAAAAATTAGAATCAAAGTTGTATAGGATGTAATTTTGACATCTTTTTTAAAGTTTTTTGAAAATAAACACCCAAAATTAGACGCAAGATCAAAAATGAAGATTCTAGACCTTTGAACCAAACTCAACAAACATCAGTAAATTCTAGTTGCCACAACAGTGAAACGCTAACTATGAAGAACCCGTTCTTACTAAAAACGAGTTTTTACTACAACATTTTTTAACAACTAATATAACCAAAGGTGCTTTTCAATACAATAAAAATTTAATGAAAAAGCAAATGTTTTTAATATTTTCAATTTTATTAGTATTTAGTAAATTAAAATATATTTTTAAACATAGTGAAAATAAATTTTAGTAAAATATTTGATTAACGACTCTGCGCCAGAAGAATATGCTTCGAAACCCATAGGTTAAGAACCACTGGATTATTTAACTCGAAAAACAACAACCACAACTTATTTATTTACAATTAATTTAATGGGGAAATCTTTAGATAATTTTGACGCTATGTGACATGTAAAATCCTATTTTTAAGGAAAATGTTTCCGACTTGAGACCTTCATTTTGTGAAAAATCATAAATACACTAAATGCACGGCTTATTCGCTCAGCCTTACCTAGCGTTCAAGTCTCTATAGGGTGTATAATCAGTAGATGACTTAAAAATAAATAAATATTTGAATTAAGCATCATTAAATCTGCTCATACGAACAAGTATTGCGGAAGTTGTGACTTCATAAAGATAATAATGATGAGTATAATATAGGTATACAAATAAAAGGGATATAAAGTTTTTTTACAACTAGTTCTATTTATGCCAAGTGGTATGTTGAAAAATACACTCTGGAGGGGGCCAGAGGTGGGAAGAGAAAGGGGAGAGGATATTCTTTTTTTTTATTTCCTATAGGCAGGTTTTTTTCTGATGAATAAAAATTCAAAGGACGTGAACTCCATCAAAATATGAAACTATTAATCACAACTGCTTAATTCTTACGGGAAATTGTTCTTCTTGGCGCAACTTGTAGATAGATAGATAGATAGATCTGTCGCGTGAGTTCGATGAACATTTAATTAAAGGCTTTTGATTATAATCCGAGGCCGGTTTTCTTGAATAGCAATAAAAACAATTTTAAGGGCAACTAAACTGTCACCTGTAAATGACGAAGCTACACGGAAGAATTACGTAAATTCTTTAATCGATGTTTTTATTTTTATAATAGTATTAATGCAAAAAGATGTACTAAAAAGGTTCAACTTCTGTAGTCCAAAATCAAACTTTGCATTTTGAAAATAAGTATAATTTTTTTTTAAGATATTGATGTGAGAAGGAGATATACCAAAAAGGTGCAACCCCTAAAGGCCTTGGTTGGCCCCTCCATCGTGAAAAGAAGAAGAAGAGTGGATTTTATGGGCTGAGTATAAGTTGAAGGTACCTGTGGATGCGGGTCTTAAACAGCTGAAGGTTATAAGTCGCAGGAAAGACGGAGGCTGGAAGTGAGTTCCAGTCTCTGGAGGTCATAGGGATAAAAGAGTTGGCCAAAGCGCTGGTTCGTTCAGATATAGATAACTTTCTGGATCACATTGGAGTCGAAGTTTCTTGTGGATGCAAGTTTTGAATAACTGAAGTTTAATTGTTGATAGAAAAAAGAATTGGGATAAGATAGTTGCATTCTCTAGAAGTCATAGGGATAAACGAGTTGGTGAATGCATTTTTTCTATTTAATCAAGCAGGAATGTTGAATGTTTGAAAATCGTATATTTCGCCCAAATGAGGCTTCACGGAGGATTATTGAAATTTTTTCTCACTAATAATAAAAAAAAAAATTATCTCTATATAAAAAACTTTTTAAAAAACATGCTTTTATTTCAAAATTCAATAAAAAACAAAAAATGTTCTACTTTACTCCCCCACAAGACTAAAAATAAAAGCATAACCGCTTATTTTAATTAAATTTTAATTTAAAACGATTTTATTTCCACTCATGTGAGTTAAGCAAATTTTAGAATGTTTTTTGTTTCTTAGTGCATTTTGAAAATAAAAGGTTTTTTTAAAAAAGTTTTTGTATACCTATATTTTTATTTTGTACTTTTTAGTCTTCAAAATTTACAATACTTGGCTATATGTTTCAGGAGTCAGGTTGGTTAAAGTGCATGCCTTCGAATCAAGCTAGCGCGGGTTCAAGCCCAATTAGCTCCAAATATTTGCCGGATATAATCTGATTCCTTCAGGGGAAGGCAATGGGAAACCACCCCTGTAAAAAATCTCCCCAGGAAAATTACAATGGAGAGCATCCTCTCCATTGTAATCGGCGACGTTCGTAATCGATTATGGCACTTGAAGAAGAAGACTATAATATGTTTTGAGGAATTGATATATGCATCAAAAGATTTTAAAGAGTAACTGTGTAAAATTTGGTTCAAATCGGATAAAAAGCATATAATTTTAATTTTGCACTCCCTGTCTTTACCCCTTATTTTTTGGGTAGATAATATATATCCCAATAGTTTCATAGCGTCTTTGAGAGTAATGTTGTAAAATTTAATCTAGAACGGAGAATTTTTCTTTTCGCAAATCTCCCCTCCTCATTTTCGGTTGTTTAGATAATATTATTGAAAATAGCATTGTCATCCACTAAAACCATGTGTGCAAAATTTGAGCTTGATAGATTATTAGGAAATAGATTAAAAATCGATGGAAATTTAAAAAAAATATGGTATTTGTTTATTTTGAGTGGGATGCTTGAAATTGGGTAAAAGTTTTGATCAATTTTTTATAGAAATGTGAATTCCACGAAATTCAATCTTCCAAGAAATGTGTAACGAATAATTTTATTTTATTTTATTTTTGTTTATTTCGGCTTACAATTAAAATTTCTCAAAAGGACCTATTTGGAGTCTCTTGATATATAATTTATAAAATTATATATTAAAGGGGCAAATAGGTTTAATTTTTCAGAAGATTTAATTAAAGAGACTGTTTAGCAAAAACGTCATTCTTTCAAGGATAACATCGATAGATCATAATGAAAATTATACCTAATTAATTTTTTTTCAACATAATATCTTTTGAAGATTAAGAATAGTTAGGGGAATGAAGGGGAAGAAAAAATATTCGACGCCCCCTTAAGATGCAAGCATTACAGATATTTTTCTTAATATTTCATAATTACATTTAACCATCAATAATAAATAATATTAGTATATCGTCGCTGTTATAGCAAAATGTCGTATGACAAAATTACCCAAAAAAATTATTGAAGAAAAACACTTGTAAGTATGTGTTAGCTTCATCTGCTCTCAAATTGTTATATTTTATCAGGTGTTAGAACTCAAATTACAGATGAAAAGAAAACAAAGTATTTAGGGTTAATATGAACAAAAACAGAAGATTTTCTTAGCTACTGAAAAGTGTTGAATTTTACATACGACATTTTGATATAACAGCGACATTATATGCAATATTTTGAGATGGTATGGCAAAATATGTCGAAATGTATCATTATCGAATATATCAACAAATGTTTCGACCAGTGTTCCATCCAAGATCCAAGATAAAATTCAAAAACAATTCATTAAACTAATATGCGTGAGAAGGCAATAGGAAACCACGCCAATCAACAACTTCTCACGATTTATTTATGAATAGAATACACTAAACCCAAACCATTGAAGGGAGTAATTATAGGATGTGAATACGAGATTGAGTGATAACTAGCTCCATTGAATTCTTGACTCATAGATGGACCGTTTACGCACTTTTCCTTTTTTATAGAAATAATCATAGCCTGAGTTGTATTCTAACGAAATGAAATATCTAATATCTTCTAAAGTGCGCGAAACATGATATATATTTTTAACACCCCTACTACTAGTGTAGACACTAGAAAACAGTATATACGTAGATGAATCGTTATTCGGTTCAATTAAGATTTGGTATATCTTCTTTAAAAACAAAAATCAATCATATATAGGATATTGAAGAATTAGAAAAATTATTTCAAAAACTCGTTTTTTGCGCAAATACATAATTTTCAAAGGCCCAAAGTTTTTTGATACATATCCATGTGTTATTTCTTTTTGGGGGCATGAAACTTTCTACATTCTTCTCTTCCTGCTATACCTTAACAAGTATGCTGGAATTTTTCTTTCAAAAAAATTTTTGTTTAAGACTTCCTTTTTGCAAAATAAATAAATAATAATTTACGGGGATATGAGACTGAATTATTTTCCTAACACTAAAGTTCTACCCCTATAATAAAAGTAATTTATTTTAATCTTTGACATTTCGTAATCTCGTTCAAGTTTACTTTTCAATACTTCAAGTTTTCCCACTTGAACTAGGAATAACAGAAGAAGAAAATAACAATTATTTGAGGGTTGCATTTTTTTTTAAATCACACATAATTAATTATAAATATTTATTGAACACAAACAACAAATAATACAATTTAACTACGACGTTTTGATTGACTCATTCTGCAATTGTTCTCAAGTATGAGCACCCGATGCGATTTTGCAATAATTAATTTGTCTAGGTGAGTGACCAGTTATACGTGGTGAGTCATGGGAAACGGATGTTTTTCAGGAAAGCATAACTCGGCAGATTTTTCAAAACAAAATATTTTTTTTTCATAGAAACAATCAATAAACTATGCCATTATTGAATGTTTATGAGTGAGAAATTATCTCTGACAAATGATGGCCATTTTCACGAAGAGAGTCTAGTCAAGAACGTAGGAAGCCAACGAGCCTCCTCTAAAGGTTGCGCATTACATATTTTGAAAACCATAAAACCAAGTGAAGCTAATAGCAAATTAATTTATAATTTCAAGGAATTAGAGTTACATCGATTGAATTGATGCATGAAGTTCTTAACAATTAATTTACACATTAAAGATTACAATTAACGTTTAAAATTCTTAAAATGGACTAACTTTCAGATAGATTTTACGCTAGAGAAATAATGTTATACAACGTATTTTCTTTCTTAAATGCAAATGTCTTTTTCGCACCTTTTGCGTCCTCATTATCATAAAAAAAAGAAAGATAATTTAATTATTCAATGCAGTTATCTTGGTTTTTTATGATGAATATCTGAAGACCCTGAGTCTTTTAATTAAAATATTTTTTATCAAAGTCTTCTATTTCAACGGTGTTTCGTAGTCAGATTTAATTCTTGTTTATCGATTATTCAGAATCCATAATCAAGGAGAAACAACTAATAATTTTAATATTATTTAATTGTTAAAATGCACTAGAAAATAATAACATCATCAACTTTTATATAGATTTTACATACAAAGAAACAACACAGATATACACACACACATGCATTTAGATGAACATTAATTCAAACCAAGTTATAATATTTCATTAGTTTTATGCTAGATGTAAATTAACGCGTGTGATATCATCTCCGCGTTCGCGTCCTTCTCCAGTCATAATATTTACATTTAGTGACTGTCTCGGATTGTCTTGTTTAGTGCCACGCTAATTAAACCGCTGTATTTAGTGACAGGTGGAGAAGAAAGACTTCAAAAATTCTACCCCCCTCCCAGGCTCATCCTCCCCCACATTCTGGAGAGAAGCTTTCCTGGAGCGTAAATCATAAAAAAGCCGGCACTAATCAGCGCTCCAACAGATAACTTACAAGGCACTCTGTCAGTGTTGCAATTGACTTACGTGCCCCCCTATCTGACATTCCGTTAATTAATTAACGTTTTTATTATTTATTTAATCCATTCAATTTATTAATTTATATTGTAATTGAAGAACCCGCCTAGGTGGCATGCATACGATACTAAATAAATCCCAACTTCCAATTCATTAATAATGTGACAGTGTGTGTGAATGGTTAACTCTGTGAGTGTTTGTGTTTGAATGTTTGCATAATCCCACGAAGGATATGATATTTGCCAGCTAATCTATTCTCGGCTCTCTTGGGTTAGTATTGGTACTCAAATCACGCAAAGCTAAACAAAATATTGTCTCCGGCACAGCATCAACTCACTTTAGACAAACACAAATAATGTGGATTATACGAATACAAGCGTATTTTAATGATCAATTTTTCAGATCCATTAACTGTTCGAGGTTTTCTTTTTCATCTCATATTCTTTTTGTTTAATTTACTCTTCGCCTATTTAAGTTCCTAAAGTGAAGTATTGTTTAGTCAAGTGAAGTTGGAATATAAATATTTAACTTTGGGATTATATAAACATTTATAGGTATATATAATTTGCACAAATATAAGTTTCTATAAATAGGTATATGGACAAGTGCACATTCCTGACTCAGTGGGAGAGAGGGCCACCCGATTCAGAATTTTTATTTTTTATTTGTTATAATATACATTTTTTTGTTTTTTAAAGTGCAAGCCGGACTCAAAGAGTTCCGTACATTATATCTTCCAAAATACTTGTGTAAACGATTTTGTTTTTGACAAGAGAATTTGTGGAATTTTTTCATAATCTTAAGTTCATTGATTTGGAATCATGTTAGGTAAAGAAATCGTGTAAAAATGGATATTTATGGGCCCTTCTACATCGTCATTTCAAAATGAATTAAATTAAAATAATTTCGTAGACACCTTAAAACACATGATACAAATTTTTTATTTTCACTCCTACAAAAATTCGGCCCTCTCTAAAATAATCATCCTTTTGTAAAATTTAAGCTTGTATCTTGTTAATGGCTACAATGCGCTGGTAGACCAAGAGATAGGAAGCAGACACATTGTAGTTGACTTTTAATTTTAGAAAGGACCCCTAAAAAGATTGATTTGGCATGGAATTATTATTTTCATTTATTTAATAGTAAGTGTAGATAAATATTGTGAAATTTGATTTTTAAAGAAATTATAATTTCTTCTAGATCAAGCGGTAAGTAGATGCTTCCGGGTTAGATCGACCATGGTTATAATAGAATTTAATTCAATTTCTCTCGAGATTTTCACGATCTTAAAACGACACCTTCGAATTACAGTCAACTTAAATTTTCGGTCACTTAATTTCACTATGAGTGGCAGATACAATCTTCATGATCATCAGTATACCCAACAAATTCTCAAGAAAAAAATCAACTAAGGCTCATTTTTTTTATATCAAGTAAGAAAATAAGGTAGCTTAAAAAGCTAGAATTCGAAAGATTCACTAAAAATTCGCATTTTATTATCCCTTGAGTGCAAAAATTCATTTTTATATGTAAATCTGTAAAGCCGATATCTTGAAAATGATAAATCTCAGAGAATAGAAATTTAAATTTCCACTAGTTTCCGGCAATGTTTTAGTTCAAAATATTCTTCTTTACTTTACCAGTATCTAGGTTGTTGTTTTTTTGTATTTTTGCTAATTTGCTGAGTTAATCAAGAATTACACGTACTAATATGTATAAATTTTATCTCGATTAAAATTCTTCGTGGAGAGTTATTTACGCTTGATCGGTTTATTGTATTATAAATAGTGAAACCAACTATTGCATTTGTTCGGTTGGTAATTCTAATCTACTTTTCAATTCAAAGAAGGTTTACTTAAAAGTCATGCAATGCACACACCAGCTTGTATTACTAATTCAGGGACAAATTGAAAATATTGAAATGTATGTAATGTTGCCGATTGTCGTTGGCAAATATATTTATTTAATTATATAGATGTATTTTATATATCTTCTACTTCTTATGCAATACTCGTTTTTGAGCTTTAGCGGTTAGTTATAGACTTTAGAGAGTATTCTCTACATAATAATGTCCTGGGAATATTCTCCATAAGGGTGGTTTTAAGCTCTAGGTATATAATAAATGACGCAATCGCACGGAGACTTTAATGCGTGTTTGAAAACTTTCTTACTATACAAATGTTTTCCTCATGATTTTTTTCTTTTAGCTTCTAAGAGATGAACTGAAAATAAATTTTAAACAATTGAATGTAGAATATAATGGGTTTGGTATCAAAGCCGGCAATCTCTAAAAATGGTTAAATGTCAGAAAGATTTTCGACTCAAGGGTTGAACTCTTGCCCGGAAAGCAAGTTTGACATTCGGGTTCGATTCCTGAGGGGGTGGACCAATTGGAAATATATAACAAATAGATATATTTAGTATGATTCAAAATTTAAATTGCCCTTTTTTTAGATTTTAAAATTAATAATGTGGCAATTTAGCCTCTGTGAGATGTGAGACGTTGAAATTTTGAAAAATAGTTAGTACAGTAATACGCCGTTTAACGTTATTTTACTATAACGTTATTCAAGATATTTTTTCTGTAAAAAATTGATGAAAAACTTGTGATTGAAATGGATTTATGTTTATTTAATTTTATTTTCAAACATTTGTATTATTTATGTAATTCTAAGTTATATTTTAAAAATGTAATAAATTGTATTTAATTTTCTCCGATCACATATTTTTACAAAGAACATACTCCGTTTAACGTCGTGGAAATTGGAAAGGGATCCTTCACGTTAAGCTTTTATTACTGTATTAATTAATGATCTTGTAATAATGTCAATTTCTTAATTTGAAGAGATAATAATTATTTAAAAATCAAGAAGTTATCGAGGAGACAAATAAAAAAGCTCAGAAGCAATGGATGGTTTCGATTTATTATAAAACATTCACCAGTGCTACTGGAATTCTAAAATTATATTTTTTAATTATTAGTGGATTTTAAGATAAATAAGTTGAATTATAAGCGCAGTGAAATTGAAAAAAGACATATTTATTTGTTTGTGCTTATTCATAACAACCTCTTAAAATTAAAAAAAAAATATGTGTGAGCCTCATCCATATAAGCTCACGGGTGAATTGAAATTTCTTTAGCCGTAGATGTTTTTATATTAACCTAAATTTCCTAATTTTAATAAATTTCATTTTTCATGAAATATTAGTGAGTTTTAAAAATATTATTTCCACTCTATTCAGTCAATTTCCTATATTGTAACAAAAATAACTCAAACAGATACCTAAGTTACTAAAAAAGTTTCATTTAGAAAAAAAACACTAAAAAAAAGATATTAGGTCCGCATTTTTAAACGGGAAGTGCAAAAGTTAGAGCCTCAAATTTAATCAATTGAAATATTACTGGAAATATTGATAATTTGTCACTAGAATGAGCTTTATACAATCTTTCATTTAAGAGCTTTGGCTAATAATAACCCCAATATATTTACACATTTTATTGACATCCACGGGATTATTTCTGAACATGATGGTCACACTAATCCTGAATTAGAAAGGAAGTAAACGAAGAGATATTTTATTCTTTTCTTTTAAAATCTTATGATATACCACGATATTAAACAAAAAGCCTAATTTATTTGGTCGTAAATATATCGTTTTATATGTGTGATAGCGAAGAATTTTAATTTATAAATTTTAAATTTAAATTTCGCTTGGGCTGCCGGGGTCATTTTTCTTCATTCTAGCTAGTTAGAAAAATTTCCCCAAGCTAGATCCTGAAGTTGACAGGGCCAATCCAATACGAAGTACCAAAAGTTGGTATACAAACGGCTACAAATCAAAACAGAGTCGCATTCACACACAGACCGACGCATATAAACATACAAACATACAAAACAGACACCCAGGGAAAGAGATAGAGGAAAAGAAGAAACTTCTGCACGCATGGTGAGGCCTCACGTGAATTGAAGCGGTTTGTCATTGGATCCGCGCTCAACTTCAAATTAACTCTTAGCCAGAACAAACATCCATACCTGCTGGGACGCTTACCAAATTTATCTTCTCTACTTTCCCTCTTTTTCATTTTATATTTATTTTTTTAAAAATTCAGATTTAATATAATTAACACCATTTCCTAGTTGAATATTTTATTACCTAAATATAGCAGTTATATTTTGACAACTTAAATTGTGTTCTAAACTCTCCATTTGTGTCATTGATATCGTGATATTTAATCTCTTTATGATGAGAATTAGTTAAAAAGTAGAATAATTTACATTTGATTTTCGAGTCAGGTCACGATAATGAATTTATGGGTAGGTACGTGGGAAGTTAAAGTTAAAAGGAAATGATTAACGCTTTAAAAGAGCAGATAATTAAGGAAAAATCAAAAGGAAAGATGAAAAAAGAAGCTATAGGTACTAAAACTCTTTCGACTTATTTATTTTATATTCACACGCGACTTTACTATTTCAATTTTATACTTTCTTATATTAAGAAATTTTCTATAGGTATAGATAAATATAAATTTTATATTATTATGTATATTACATATATAGTGATATTTAAATTTAAAATTCCTCAATAATTAAAATAAACAAATTTCAGCTAATAATTTTAATAAACAATCATTATTACTCTGTACTAAATTCACCGAGTTAAAAAGTTGAAATAGCGATTTAGGATATTTCACAAGGGTGCAAATTCTCATAACCTAATATCGTGACACCTACTTCCACTTCCACTTTGATTTCCAAGTAGAAGACAATAGATAGGGACATAATCTAATGAATTCCAAAATAAGTCCACATAATTCCAAAGACGTGTACACCTTATTCCAATCGCGGTTCAACCCTCGGGGAAAGCTAAAGGAAAGGGTTTCAAACGTCGACCTCAATCTCTTGAGGATTTGAAGGAAAGGATCCGATAGGAAATCGACGATATTCCGCATGAACTAGAGTGATGATAAACTTGCGGGAACGTCTCCACAACGAAGGCCGCCATTTGTCTGATATAATGTTTAAAACACATTAAAAAAAATTTATTTTATGTTCTTTTCAAAAATATATTCAGTTTTTTTCTAGTTAAATTTTCTCATTTTTATATCTCTTCAAAATGTGGGAGATCTTTATGCCCCACATTGTATTATTATATGAAATATATATACTTAGGTATATATATAATATATATACGTATAAATAAATAGACAGAATTCTGTTTACTTCAATAACTACCATAAAATTATTATTATTAATTAATTAATACACAAAACATTTTTTCGTGCATTAAAGTCTCCTAGTAGAAAAGTTTATTAATGGGCAATCCAAGCAAGGAAGGAGGGGGAATTTCAGAATTTACAAATATTTAGTTAATGTATCACTAATGTGAAATTATTTTCTTTGTTCTTTAGAAAATAAAATGTTTTTATCCATTTATCATCCAACTTAAGCGACCCATTAAATAAGTCTTAACTTAAAAAAATATATATAATACTAGAAATAGCATCTTAGATAAGCATAAAGGTTAAAACTTTCCTTCTTACGCCTGCCTGATAACACTGGCCTTCAAATACCTTTACATGATTTATTTATATTGTTGACGCGATCTGTTTTTTTGAAGTAGGCTACAATTGAGCCAGATATGAGAATTTCTATCAGCCCACACGGCGCTCACGCTGGATCTACAATCTACTTTTCCCAAGCCAAGTGCAAATTGACTTTAATTAGACCGGCGCCCTAACGACAAGGTCGTCTGATCAGGAGCCTTAACAACGCCTACGTCTTTCTAGTCCTGCTCATGCCCAGGTAAAAAAAAAAAAACATCAACCTATATAACTTATCTTCCAAGAAATGAAGAATCAATGTAATTATGTATTATTAATTTCATATTTAAATTACTGGATCTAATTTTATTTAAATTTATAAATATTTAAAAGGGTCATTTAAGATTTTTCCTAAGAAGCTTTTCGATATTCATAAATCACTTCTTCGACGTATTTAACTTCTATAGAAATTATCCATTTTCAACAAATTTATTCAGATCAATAATTCAACTTTTATGAATCGAATGGTATTTTTTCAATATATTTGAAAGCCTAGTTAATTAGTTATTTATAAATTCAAAAAATAATGAGTTATTTGCAGCCAACAGAATATAACAAAAGCACTCGTTTAGAATTCCAACTCTATTTCTTGAAATAGTTTTTGTGTTAAATAAATTTTTTTATAATGAGAAAAAATTTATCTCAATATTCTTTTTATTAATATTATCAAAACAAAGATTTTTATTCGAAATTAACCTCATTATTAACAATTTTTTTTTATTAAATAATTTAGTAGGCAGACGCTGTCACTCTGGAGAAATACAAAAGATTTTTCGTAGATCAACCAGATAGATAAGCTGTCCCGAACTCCCTTAAGAGTCGATAATGCTGAATATTCTACAATAAGGCTAACGATACTTCTAGTCTGCCTAAAGTCTAATTTAAAAGTACATATTTGTTTCAGGAAAGGTATAAAAAAATACAAATGACTTATATTCAAAATCAAATTTTATTTTATGCTCATAAGTGTAAACAATAGTGTACTTTAAAATGTCACTTGAGTATGATGCTATAATAATTAAAGGTGTTTTCAAAGTTAAACTAAAAAACTAGAAATATTATTGTTTTGTTTTCAAATGTAGTACTTAATAGCATAAAAATGATTTTGAATATAATGCATTTGTATTTATTACATGGTTCTTGAAATACTATTACAGAAATCGGGCTTCTTATTTTAGGCTTAACACAAACGGGCTGATAATTTGAGTATTTGACACAAATAGGCGAAACATACTCTTTACATAAACAAACTAGACGTATATATTAGACTGATAAAAGTAAATAAATATTATATCCATTATCTTTATTAAAGATATTTCACCTTGCACCAACACCACAATCTCTACTAAGTATATTAGACTTATTATCTAGAATGTTCATTGTTAACTGATAAAGCTAGTGTTATTGTGCAATTTTTCCAAACAATCCAGTAGAATCAGCGTAAATGAGGAGTTATGATCAACCGAACGTTATTTTGCATTAAATAGTAGACTTTTATAACTCTTAAGGAGATAGGTGTTGGTTCTAGGTGAAACATTTTTATATAATAATAAAAAAATTGGGTAAAATTGCGAGGTATATAATTTATCGAATTCTAAACTCATTTTTGTTTTATTTCGTTTTTTTGTGAATGCCACCTCGCAATTTTACCCATTTTTTTTTTATTATTATAGTAGATTTTTAGAATAAAGTCGTTTTCTCAAGAGGGTTGCGACATATACATATTTATTTTAATGGTTAGGTAATAAATAAATAAAATTTGGTATTTAATTTTATTTATTTTCTTAGAAAGACGGACTGGTAAGCGAAATAAGTAGGTTATAATGAAAGTCAGTCAAAATTATTTAAATTTTTAATTCAAATACCGACGTTTCGGAGACCTTTTCTGTCATTCTTCAGGGTAATGAATAGTTATTGATGGGTGAGTATAACTCGGCTCCCATTTGTCTCTCTTTTCGGTGATAACAACAATATTACAATACTTTTCACCATTATAACATAGGCGTTGAATAAGTACACTTATGATATAATGGTGAAAAGTATTGTAATATTGTTGTTATCACCAAAAAGAGAGACAAATGGGAGCCTAGCTATACTCAGCCATCAATAACTATTCATTGCCCTGAAGAAGGAGAGAAAAGGTCTCCGAAACGTCGGTATTTGAATCAATAATTTGAAATAATTTGGACTGCCTTTCATTATAACCTACTTATAATTTGCTATCTTTAATTGTTAAAATGAATACAATTTAAATTATTGTGATATTCGGATTTACTATAATTTAAAAAATTACTTTAATTTTGTTCTGATAAATAAATAAATATATATTGAGTATAAAGACATATTCTTTTTGTGGAATTTTAATATATAACAAGATTTGTATGCCGATTTCGTTTATTTCAATGAAGTTATCGACTAGAATGATATTTGAAAGATTCATTTAGATAATTTTTTTTTGAGGTGAAGCTCATTCTAAAAAAATAAAGATTATCAATTTAAATTTAAATTTCGTGAAAAGAGACTATTTTAATGTTTGTGAAGAGGAGGAAAGAAGAAAATAAATCTTGATTTATGGAAATATTTAATTTCCTCTGGCCATATATAGCTGGCCAGTTTTGCTCCTCTCGCAAGAGATTCGAAAGTGCCAAATGAGCTTTTATATCTCTTTCTTTCTCTTTCTTCAGTGGTACACTGTGCAGGGTATTAAATATTCCACACACATTTATATCTCTTACGATTTAGGATAAGAACTTAACGGAATCGATTTTACCCTGGATAGAAAGATGTCTTTTTTTCTTGACCCCCCCCCCCCCCATCAAGACTTTGTCAAAGCTATTTGAAACTGGAAATTAGAAAAGGAATTGAAATATAGGCACTTTAATTAAGATTGCTTTATTTAAACAAGTTGAAGTGCATCTTTCCAGACAGAGACAGCTCTCCCCTCACGTGTCTTAACAATGAGACAATAAGAACAGGATTAACAAGTTAACAACCCGTTTTCCCCAAGGACCTATGGAAATGATTTGCGATGCGTCAAAATCTCCAACTCCAATCAGACATATCGCATTGGAAAAGTGATATTTTTATGAGAGATGTTTGTGAAGAAGAAGAAAAAAAAGATGGTAAAAACGATTGATGATTGAATTTGAAAAAAGATTTCAGCAACTCTTACCTATCTTTTCAAACAGTAAAATTACAGAAGAGATTGGCATTGATCTGCTTACCTGTAAACAAAAGAAAAAGAAAAATTATTAAAAGGAAAGAAATATTACAGGAAATATCATGCATTCAAATCACCTAATATAAGATTTATTTAACATTCACTAGCACGCACGGCGGAACGATCTTAGGCCAGGGAGGTCAAAACTGGGAAAGTGATGTAGGCCTACCAGAGGGTTTGGGGGCCCTCCCCAGAAAATTTTGAAGCAAATTGGTACAATTTAACTAATTTTTAAGCAGTTTGTAACTGTGGTTTTATTGAAACTGAAAGAAAAAAGAGTTCAAATTTTTGTTTGTAGTTATAATGCTTGAGTTTAGGTTCAAAAAGAAATAAAATAAAACGAAATTAATTAACAATATATACTATTATTTTTAGCAAATATGAGTAATAAACTTATTTAACTAGGAAAACAAAACCTTTGTTCATCAAAAAAAAAAAAAAAAAAAAAAAATGAATTAAGAAACTACCGGTAACTGGTAATTAATGTTCAATAAATTGGACATGATCTTAAGCCAATAAATTAATCTACAATCTACAATCAAATGTTCATAGGATTTTACCGAATATTGTAGCTCTTATACATTGTTGATGGATTTCTTACCAATAGCCAATTCAGAAACGCGTCGCTGACCCCTTTGAGCCCATAGACAAATTCCCAGGAGGTCAGCTGACCCATCGGTTTCGCCGTCCCTATTCACTGGGAATTGTTGGTACTCTCAAGTAGACCAGTGGAATTTGATAATTATCAAAAATCACGATTGCCTTCTTTTAGAGTTATTTAGAATTAACAATTACATGTATTATAATAGCGAATTCAAAAACTGCTATGCTCCTACTCAATCAGCTTAGAAAACAGGAAGATGCTATTGAAGATATATGTACCGTATGAGCATAGCCATGTACGGGTGTGAAACCTGGACAATTGGAAAAGCGGAGAGAAAGAAATTAGAAGCTTTTGAAATGTGGTGCCACAGAAGAATGATAAATATCAAATGGATGGATAAAATTACAAATGAAGAAGTTCTTGGAAGAATCGGAGAAAAAAGAACTCTGTGGTAGAGTCTGAGGAAGAGAAAAGGTCAGATAATGGGACACACACTGAGAAAGGGGGATTGCTTAGGGATATCTTGGAGGGAAAGAAAAGGAGAAGGCCTAGATTAGAATATTCCGAACAAATAATTAGGGATATGAGATGCAAGACATTTAGAGAGGTCAAAAAGAGCTGGGGCACAGGGGACAGAGCAGAGTGGAGACGGGTGGTTGTGCGAAACCAGTCTTAGGACTCAATGATGATAATTTAGATATAGGCTTTTATTTCATAAATTCTGCCGAATTAATTGATCAGTCAAGTGGCCACATACCAAGAATAAACAAAGCTTACGGACCCGTTGTTCTGAGGGCCCCAACAATAAATGAGCCGTCAAGCTAATTGACGATTCTACCCTTACCGACTCCCTCGACTCGCTAGCTCATCGAAAAAATGTCTCTGCCCTTTCCCTTTTCTATAGATACTATCACGACAGGTGCTCTGATGAGATAAAATCAATAATCCCCCCCAAAGCACGCGTTTTGCCGACTCCCAACACTCTTTCGCTGTCAAATTAGAAAAGTGCCGGACCACTTCATTCGCCAATACGTATATCCCCCATGACTTCAAGGAACTGGAACTCTCTCCCAGCCTCCATCTTTCCCACCACTTATAATCTTCAAACCTTCAAAACCCGAGTGCATAAAACACCTATGTCTCCACCCTCTCACGGATCTTTCGAGATCCATAGGAGCTGCTTCTTTACTGGCGCGCCCCTTCTTGCATTCGATTGCATTAAAAAAAAAAAAAACATTTTTGATTAAAAATATAGTTTGTGAAAAAATATTTTTATCTAAATTTTTTAATTTTAATTAATGTTAATTAAATGTGAATGTTTGTAATATTATGCCACCACTTTGCCTCAAGTTTCAGATTTATACCTAACATATTGTTTGCAGAGAGCATAATCTTTTCCTCTTATTTGTTGTTGAATTTCATGTAAATTATGATCAGTATAATTACATATTATAAAAAAATATCACAAAATATTTAAAAGAAGGGATTTCAATGAAACAAAAATTTAAATTTACTTTCAGAAAGATATTCTTCTAATCAATAATTTCATAAAAAAAAATTATTATATTTATAAAATTTTGATATTAAAATGTTGATATGCAATAAAAGAGAAATAATTGGAAATCATGAGATGTGCACAGTGCACACCAGCTTATTTTATATATTATATATATATATATAAAATCATGATTAAACCTGCTCGAAACTTTTTATTTCTTTTTTTAAGTAAAGAAATATGAATAGGTAGGTATATAGACTATAGAGAATTTTATAATATAAATTTTTTTTTATATATAAATCTACATTAAATTAGTTTTGAATTTAATGGATTCATTAAAACAAAAATATTTCACTTTAATTTCAATGAAATCATTTTCATGTTCTTATCACTTTCATGACTCTCGTATTCTTTTTTTTTATTATTATTTAGGCAAATTAAAATCAGTTCAATATATTTAATGACTTGTAAATGGGTGTATGTTAAAATTAATCAAAAGCAATAATACTAGCTTGGCTGGCTGGTTAGTGGTTGTTTGGTGGGTACCTATGTAGCTAGTTGGGATTATCATTTTTAGTGTGTAGAATATAGATCAAGTTCTTGTGGTAACTTGGCAACTCACTCTCACTTGGCTGGTTCAAGTCATAAAACAGCCTCAAGAATTACCAAATAAAATTTCAGAAGATCATAATTCAGGGGAAATAAAATTTTAAACTAGATTATTATTATTTTTTTTATTTACTCTTATAAAAAAAGTGGAAGTATTGCATTAGATATAATATATAGTACCTAGCAAACAGAATGTAAATTTTTGCTTTAGCTAAAAACGAAATATTAATATTATTTTTAATTTTAAATTCAGGTAAAAAAGATCGATTTTTATTTATTAAATTAAATAAAATGGAAATAAAATTAGGAAAATTTTTGAATAATTTATTATATTTAAATTTATTATTGGGAGGGGGCACACTCCCTGCGGTACCTAAACTATCTCCAAAATTTGTAGAACAAATACCTAGTCTTGAAATTTTTTCTCGCTTTTTCAACTATTTTAAGATTTAGAAACTATACATGCCAAATAGATGGTTTTGTATGAAAATAGGCACTCCGTCAGAATAACTGCTTCTATGTAACATTTAAGGTGGCGTAGCCAAGGGGCTATCGCCCCCTATCTTTATCGCCCCTTGCTTTCACTATTTACATCTAACCAAAATCAAAAGGGGAAAAAACAAGTAACTTGGGGAAATGAGTACATTTTTAGGTTTTTTTATTTATTTGTTTGGTGGACCAGAGCGGTAAATGGTTTAATCAAAGAAAATGTAGCGCATTTTGTTTATTTTAATGCACACCGTGACTGGCCACAGTGTTAAAAAATTTACTATATGTTTACAATATAAATAGATAGGAAATTTACAAGATTGCGTATAGTAAAAAAAAAGAAATACTAAATTATATTGGTAAAATCATATTAGCTCATTGCAAAAATACAAAAATAAATTATAACTTTACTTTTTTCTTGTTTTAATTAGATACTAAAAAATATGTTATAAAATTACAATACTGGTCTGTAATATTATTTAAAAAAAAAAGTTTTGAGGCCCGACTTGGCATTTTTGTATAGTAAAATTATATATAAGAAATTATGCAAAAGAAAAAATCTCTCAAATAATTTTGGTCAGAGCAGTTTTCCCCCACCCGCCCCAAAAGTCTGACTACCCCACTGACTATGTTATATCTTCTTCTTCAAGTGCCATACTAGATTCCGAACGTCTGCGATTACTATGGATAGTCCATTGTAATTTTCCTGCGGAAATTTTTCAAAGGGGTGGTTTCTCATTGCCTTCCCCTAAAGGAATCCGAATAAAGCCGGTCAAATATTTGCAGCGAGTCGGGCTTGAACCCGCGCCAGCTTGATTAGCTCTATAACCACTCGGACAACCTGACTCCCTTCTATGTTTATGTTACCCCTAATTTGTGCAATTGCTTATTTCTGGAAATACGCGACATTTTGCCGAATTCATGAATTAAGCAAATCGTTTGCCAATTCTGGAATTAAGAAATTATTTTAAACATATTAAGTATATCAATTTTAATTAGTAGATCACAGATATATAAGTGGCATCAAATACAAATAAGTAAGTCCAAAAACTTAAAATGTAATTTTTAGTAAATATATTATACTTTCGATCGTTTTTGAACCAAAGTTTTATTTTATAAGTTATAAGATATGCACTTTAGTTTAGATAAATAAAATATTAAATATAAATAGTTTGATTTCCTTACATATAAATTGAAATCGTCAATGGCATTTCTTAATTCAAGTTCAAGCGATTTGTTTAATTCGTGAATTCGGGCAATTCGGCAATACGTTGTCTATTTCCAGAAATTAGGAGTAACATTTAGGAATATACCATTTTTGTACTTTCAAAGTTTAGCTTAAAAATATGTTTTGAGGAAAATATTCAATGGGTAATGGTAGAAGGCGCAGGTGCTTTGCCTTAGAACCCAAGAGAGAGTAGTTCTCGACTACATACATACTCTAGCTGCAAGTCAGCCTTCAAATACTTAGTATCATCTTGCCCAGAATCAGATGATGCGGAAAGAACACAAAAAGAGCATTTTTTGTTGAAATGTTCCTTTCTTAACAAAATCTACATCAACAAAAAAAATTAATTCATTTATAATTATTTTTATTTATTTATTATTTAATCTTGATTTGTTATTAAAAAAAAGCGGAGGAAATCGTATGATACGGACATCAGTTTTATATATGTATTTTTTTCTTCTTCCGTTGATATTTATGATACCGAGTTAATAATTGCATAGCAGAGGCAGAGTTGCCTACAAGTTTCAGTTTCCTAAGGCCTCGTCTCTAATCGGCAAATTAAAGAGTATCATTTTTTTTTTTTTTTTTTACGTACATATAAAAAGGGTTTCATTCGAAAAACGCCTAGAATCAAGTGATGATAATCAATTCATGTTAATTATTTAAATAATAATAATAATAATAAGGCTGGTGGAGAGAGCGAGAGAGTAATGGGGAATTTTCTAAATTCAGCTATGTTGCGCAATTTGAAAGAAGATAGAGCCCGAGGGGTTGTTTGGTACACTCTTCCGAGCCCATACTTTTGGTCAAGTCTTCTTGACTCGCAGCAAGCAACCTGAACACCTTCACACCAATTACGTGGGCGTCCTACCTCTGCCACCAAATTATTCATCAATTTGCATCCGTTTGCATAGATAAAATAACTCTTCAGGGATAGAAAAAGTTACTATTATCCAAAATATAAAATGAACGAAAAAGTAAAAACTTTTTTAATACTCGGTACACTTGCCAGTTAGAGCTGCAGAATTCATTTTTATCTGAAATTTAAAGTCCAATTAAATATTCTCTTACTCTACACCAGAGGTTCTCAAACCGCGAGACTTCATAATTAATTGAAGCAAGACATTTGGCCTAACTAGACAAAAAACAAAGTGAGAAACTAAAAAAATATTTATTATTAATTTTTATCTCTTACTTACAATTAGGCATAGGTACATAAAGCGAAAAAATTAAACTTTGACACCCTCGAAAAAATCTGAAATACTATATATACAAATGATCCCCCCTGTGGTCTGAATTTTTGATTTTCATAGAAAAATAAACTATTAATTCCTAAGATATTTTTATCGATTCTAATACAAGAGTATTTAGAGAGATGAAATACGGTATTTGTTTTGATGTAAAGCAAAAAAATTGAACTTTGACACTCTCGAAAAAATCTGAAATGTATACAAAGGGTCCTCCCTGTGGTCTGAATTTTTGATTTTCATAGCAAAATAAACTATTATTAATTCCTAAGATATTTTTATCGATTCTAATACAATACGCTATTTGTTTTGATATATGATGTACTTTTACTTAGGATAAAAATTTTAATTAAAAAAAGGCGACGCGACTCGGAATAGTTTGGGAATCCCTGTTCTACACGAATATCGTTTTGGTCCAAGTGCAAAAAGTATAAGGTCATTTCTAGAATAATAGAAATTAAGAAATTAATCTCTAATAGACTGAAACAGGACTGTACATTTACTTAGCATACTTGCAATGCCTTAGCTCTAAAGAATGAGAGATCATTTTTAGTAATTTTCTTCGATCACATTCTACTAAAATGCCACACCCGACCATTTTTTAAATAATAAAAAATAAATGAAACTTTTTCAAGAATCGCTATGCTGTAGACGTCCTATTTAATAATAAACTTAAATATAAAATGTACTTATATTTAGCTATGCCTATATTATAAATAGATCGCCTTAAAATCTCAATAAAATTCATTTAAAAAATTACGTTTTCTGCATTTTTGAATCAAAAGTTCTAAAACTAGAAAGCTTAAAATCTAATAAGTTGTTTGGATTGGAAATTTAGTATAAGAACAAACTTTCTAACAGACACAGGGGAAGAACAATTAATATGGTCGAAAATGATTTTTCTCCACGTTTCAGGCATTCTTCAACACAGGAATTATTTAACGGGTTATAGTGGTGTTTCACAAAGATTTATTTTTATAAAAAATCTCCAAAATAATTTAAAAGATTTTTTAATTTTTTAATTTTATTTCCTCTTTGTGAAACACCACTATAACCCGTTAAATATTTCCTGTGATTAATATGTTTCACTATAAACCAACAGCGCTTTCCCTAAACTTTATATTCTTCAACACAATAAGTAAATCAAAATTGAAAAATTTTGAGTGAATTTAATATTAGCTTTGCCCCGAATGCAGCCTCTTAGCGGGTAATTCTTTTTATAGCGATTTTTTCTGAATTTTAAATCAATATTCTCTCTCTGTATAACGAGTATCCTTTTGGCACAAGAGCAAAAGGCCATTACTAGAATAATTGGAATTAAGAAATTAATTTCTACTAGTCTGAAACAGGTCTGGACTTGTATTTGGCATCCTTGCTGTGTCAAATCTCTAGAAGAATAGAGATGATTCAAATCAGGGTCTGGTGGCTATTCACTTAACTATATACTTACCCCTGTGGACTGGGGTAGAATAAGTCCACAGTATCCCCTGCTTGTTGTAAAAGGCGACTAAAAGGGGTTAAGTGTGGGGGTTGACTCCCCCATCTTGTAAAAATAAGCCGGTCGAGAGTAGGGTAGTAGCTCCACAATATTTGAAATATCAAATTCGTTCTTTATTTAATGTTGATAAAGAGAGAATGAATTATTAGAATAATGAAAAAGGGTTGGACGTGAGGCTAACATCCTCACGCCGTAAAAAACTTCCCAGTTACGTAAGCAACGTATCGGCAACAGACTTCACAGAACAGACTACATTCCAAGGAACATTAAAGTCTCTAGAGAAGACTTATCGTGTGGAATTTTCTGCTTCTTGAAGTCTGCTAATTTCATAGTAATTATAGGAAAACTTTAAGGTAGTTGTTCCGCCAAATGGGTTTTCTTAGAATTTTTTTGAAATTTAGACAGATTATTATTTAAATACTTCTGCATCGATTGGCGGCAAAACGAAATTTATGAACAATATAGTTCCGGAGATATTAAATTTCAAAAATAGAGTTTTTCAGACTCTTATACATTGCACTATACGGGATATCGGAAAATAAACATACATATTTAATTATAATTAAGAAAGCCTTCTTACCATTTTTATAAAAAACTAAACCAACATTAAACAATAACCAATGCATATTTTAAGACAAGTTTGATTCATAGTTACATCATAGTTTCTGAGATAATAAGGAATAAATAATAAAAAATGTATAAAAAAATTTACACTAAAAACAATTTGGCAACAGCGCATATATTTAACCAGCGAAAGATGTATAAAGTGCATTTGCGCTAGATTTTTTCAAAATTATAATTTTCAAAAGGTGCGTTGATTTCATTTGTTAAAAAATAACAAAACGATTTTTATAGAAATAAATGTATTTTATCTGTCATTTTAAAATAAAAATATTCAATCTCTTGCAATGGTGACAGATTTGTCAAACGAGCACGGGTTGGCTAGAATCGGTACATAAACAGCAAAAAGTTTTGGGCTTTTGAATTATGAATCCTTATTGTCTGTTCTATATAATCTAGCATTAACTTTTTGCTAGTCTTGTCGCGAAACCACTACCTTGAGAAATCAAATTTTTATTTATAAATTTTCATCGTTGATTTTGGTAAAAAATAAAACCAACATAAAATACCAACATTTCTTATGAAAGCTTTCTAAATTAATCATTAAAATTGATAAATGTTTAAAAAGGACACAGTGTAAAAAGATAAAAAAATAAATCTTTATTAAAATTTTAATATTAGTTGGTTATAAATGATAGAAAAGTCGTGGGGTAACCCACATCGGCTTATAAATTAGTGTGAAATGGACTTTCCAGCATTATCTGTCTATTTTGAAGTTAATCTATGAAAAGAAAAAAAAACGATACAAGTGGGGATAAATGAATGGTTTGAATTTGGACAGGGAGTCAAGTGAGATGCCATGTTCAGGAAACCTTAATCAGAGGCTAGAAGGATTAGTCCTGGCACGTTGTCCATCTTCAACCTGCTCGCTTTTTATGCATTTTAACAGAGTAGATTATCACCAAATTACCTGGTACCCAGGCATGGAGATTTTTTTTCGTATTCCAAGCTAAAAACCAAAAACTTGATTGTTTGGAACTGATTTAAATTAGTTCTATCAAAAAGATTCGAAAAGAATTCGCTGATTATAAACAGATATAGAGAAGTTACAATTTTCGGAATAACGAGATACTTAAAAGAGTGATATTCAAATAAGTTCAAGCAATAGATTAAATTTATTTTAATCGTTTAATGTAAAACCACTGTCTAATTTTCTTAAGGCTCATTAATATTGGAAAATATTTCCAAGTTCCTGAGTCTAAATTAGTGTTTTGTTACTATTAACATCTTCTAAATCTTCCATAATTCTTACTTCTCACCAGTCTTAAGCACTAATGACATCGTTTGATAAATCTCTCCTTCTCTTCGGTAATGCAAGGGTCTTTTGAGATCCAAAGTAGCTGCATTTTCTTGGTACGTCCCTTCTTACATTAGATCGCATTAAAAAAAAAATAATAATTTAAATTTTAAATATTTCAATAATTAAAATAAACAAATTATACCTAATTAGCTATTTCAATAGACACTAATAATTACCATGCATTAAAGTCACCGAGTTAAAAAGTTTTAAAGGCGATTTAGGCTATTTCAAAGGGGTGTACTCGAATTTCCCATAAGTTTCTCTAGAATTTATAAACGAGATTCGAAATATGTACCAATTATTTAATTCAAAAATCATATACAAGATGCGAAATACATAGGAATACCACTAATCATAGATAAAATCTAATATTTTTGACAATTTCATTTACTTATTATTATTATTTTTAGGATTTCATTCTGATTGTCCAGGGTCTCTCAGCTATCCGCCCATCTTTTAGGGGGGCGTCTTCTTGAGAGTTTGATTTGCCATTCTCTCGTCTCCCATTCTTAAAACACAAGGCCGTAGCCAGAAAAAGATCGGGGGAAGGGATTGGTGGGTTAAAAATTCCATATATACTTCCTATCTAATTTTGAGATCTGTTTTTAATAGATTTTATATAGCGTAAATGCAGTTAAAGTATTTATTAATAGGATTTAACGTAGGTAGTAACTTAACGGAAATTCCAATGAGAGGGATGGAACTCCACTGATACCACCTATTGGATACAGCCTTGTTAAATCATGCTGATGTCATACCTGACATTGATTCTTAGTCTATTGCAAGATATCAGGAACTGTCTTCCCTTCTTGTCCTATCTGGGTACTAATAGCCAGAATTGAACAAAGGACCATCAATTCTCAGGACATTTATTGTTCTCAGTTTCTGAAAAGATTAATATAAGCCCCTAAAAACAATTCTAGAATTAGATGTCGAAACGTTGTGAATTCAGATGTAATCTTATTGAAGATGTTCACTGCTCTAATCTGCAGGGGCGGATTTAGGTATTGCGGGGTCCTAAACACAAAATTTTTTGCTTCCTCTCCTCATACAAAAAAAGTTTAATTGTAAAAATCTAATAAATGACATTTATTATTATCTCTTTATATACGTATAATAAACATAAATACTTATGTAAAGAAAAAAAATTATTTACAATATTAAAATTATATATTATATTTCCGATTGCATTCAATCACATCAAAAAGTTCAAAATCATTATAGTAATTTTTTCTACTTTTGACGGTGGAAAATTGGTCGAATATTTCGTTGAAGCAAAGAAATCGCAGTTTATCGTCTTTCATACTCAGATTACTAAAATCGACTAATTTTTCGTGTGACAATAAGCTGTTAGGTTTTAAAACATCGGCAAACTAGCATTAGCTACTTTCAACAGCCCTAAAAGTCTCATCTCTAACCAGAAGTTGTTTACCATTTTCGGTAAGAAACCTTAAAATTTTCCACTCAAATATTGTAAATTCTGATTGGTGATTTCTAAAAATAGCAAGAAAAAAAATTTGAAATAAGAGCAAATTCTATTAATGCTTAGTTAGTTAAAGAATAAAATATTTTGACTTTTCCAACAACATCCTAGTTCCTAATCTCTATTTACCATATGTATTAAGCGTACGTGTGGCATTGGGACAAATAATGGTGTAGTATATTTAAGTATACGATTACTGACTCGGACAATTTTTTTGGGGGGCACTCAAGAAGCTTGTGTAGCTTATACGTAAATCCTGCACTGTTAATCTGGCATGAAAAAGATATGTAGTGGGATAATATTTTTTTTTTTTTTTTTTTTTTATTAGTCCACTAGAGTGAAGGAACGATTTCGACAATTTTTAGGTATATAAATTTTTTTGAAAATAAAACAATTTAACCTAAACGAAATCAATACCATATATTGCCTGACTCACTAATTGAGATATTCATTTTGTGATTGCTATAATGATGAACTTTAATAAATATCATTAAAGCACATCTTTACTATTTTTATTTTTACATTTTAAAAGACGTTTCTTGCTCTTTTAGGAAAAATGTAACGTAATCTGATGTATCTACTTAGCCTTCGTAGTCTTTAATTACGCTTAATTTTAGTTTCTTGCACTTTTGCTCTAAAATAATTAGTGACGCGAGAATTTGCATAATTCTTGTTTTTCGTGTTAATTCTCTAGGTATCGGTGGGTCAGTCAACCTATGGTGTACAAAAAAATAAATATAAATAAATAAACAAATTAAACATTTAAATGACATTCAAAAAATGTGTTTAAGTTTGTCTTCGAAAAATGAACTTTTTTTTTAATAAAATTAATTTCTTTTAAAATATCATTTTGTTTGATGTTTTACTATAAAATGGCTATTTGCTAGGTCTTACCAACTTAATTTCTCTTATTTTTTTCATTTATTTGGCTTTTGGTTTTGACTATTCAGCCAGGTACATTTATATACCTAATAATAAAAACAACAAACTATTACCAATTAATCAAGAAAAAAACAAAAAAGATTAATAATTTTCCAATACAAATTAATAATTTTTTACTAAATCACTTTATCTTTAAATTGAATCTTTATATGAATCCCTGCAAAGCATAACATACTTTGGCATTATGATCACAGATAACTTAATAAATTTCACCGTTAAAAGTAAACACAAAACTATCACTTTGCTCAAGATATAGAAGATTAATCCATTTTTTATTTAATTCACATTCAAACAAGATGTGATTAATTTCTTCTTCCGATATACCTGCCTTATATTCATAATTAATAGAGATTGTGGTGTTGGTGCAAGGTGAAACATCTTTAATAAAGGTAAAATAAATAAATATTTTATGAGATATTAATTTAATATGAGTTAGGTTTAGAAAACCTACCACACTGACATGTTGATGATTCTACAATCTTAATCTCCTTTAACTGCTTCTTTTTCTTTTGGTTATTTTCCATCAAAATATTTTCAACAGTTTTTGAAAAAATAATCAGAGGAGATCGGTGTATGTTTAACATCAGCTTGTGACCATTTACAGGTTAATAATTGTAAATGGTAACTTGTATTTGAATTACTTGTAAATGATTATTGCCCATTCTTGAATGTAGACATCGAACTCTGACTGAGTGAAGATTTCATTGGCCAAGAGAAAGAGTGAGAGAGTGACAATAAAATTAGTTTTAAAAAATATATGTAGGTATATATTTGACTGAACGATGTAGTCATGGCAATGCAATTTTAAGATCTTGACTCATATTTCAAAAGCAAAGTATTCAAGTATATATAAGAATTATTTTATCGTAAAATATTTTTTTTTTCCAATTTAAATAAAAATGGTATAAATAATATTTTATAGATATATCCTTTTTCTTTTTCACTAAATTTTTCGCCAATTCAGTTTGTAAATTTTGTAATGAAACTAGTTTTGGATAATAGCCCCACCCGAGTAGAATTTATTTATTAAAAAAAAAATATTATAATTGTAATCTCCATCTATCTCCAATTTTATTGTATCTATTTATAAGGCTGGAGGCAAACCGAAACCAGCCAGAGCCAATGAGATATTAAATGAGGATTAGCCAAATTGACAACAACAAAAGAATAAAATGTGTAATGTATGGCCAAAGCGGCTTAGCGATCAGGACAATGGGGCGCTCTGGAGTTAAAAAAATTCAATCGGAAAAACGTGGATATTGCTTATTACTATATTCAAGTCTCTTTATTTTTCTAGCTCGTTCAAGTCTCCATAAAAAACAATACTATACAGATTTATTAAAAAATATCAATACTTATATTGTTTCAGAGAAATAATGTTTCCTGTGTACTTAACGCCCTTCCGTTGTAAGAAATCACAATCACCTATTAAACAATATTCAATTCAAAAATTTATTTACAACAGTTTTTATTTAGTTATTTATAGTCAAACGGAATGTCACATAAACAAAGTAGCTATTTTTTTTCAATATTGTTTTTACGACAGTTTAAATCCAAGGCACCAACTCAATTCGCTCTATGGAACAAATTTGATCTAGAATAGAGTTCACCCTTAAATAATCTAATTTTTATTAAAATTGAAATGAAAGTAAAACCTCAGAATAACAAACTTGACATATTTTAAAAAACAAAAACAAGAAGAGCATTTAATTGAAAAAGATTTTGTTTTGCTGAGAGTAGCAGAGCTGTTATTCATAAAGAAGAATCAATGAGGCTGTCCTCTGATTTATGAAGATAAACAACACCTACTTATATACAATGAAAATAAATAGATAGCTATCTAACAAATCAATTATAGAGTATACCGCAATCAATATAGAGGCGCGCGAACCCTCGCTCAACATCACTCCGGGAGACAGAGTCCAATTCTTGTGAACGACTGTCCAAGTGGAACATTCCAGAATGTTCCCGAAGTTTCTAGAAGGTTTCAGAAAGTCTTCGGTGGATAGAGTACCCAGGGGGCGGAGTCATAAGTGGGTGAAACCGGACAAACCAAGTGAGTCCTTACTGCTTTATTATAAAGTATTGATGTCTATGTACGAGTATATTTAAAAGAAAAATTAATTATTGATTGATTTAATATAATTAAAAATACAAATTTTTATAAAACAATCTTGAAAATTTTATTTTGAAACTAGACGTTTCAGGAGAAAATCTCACTTTATAAATAGATTTTTTTTAAAAATTTAAAAACGGAAAAAAAGTTGTTTTCTTAGGGTTGTTTTCGAAACATTAGCGAAAACAACTTTTTTTCAATTAAAAAAAAATTCTATTGATGAAAGGAGAATTTCTCCTGAAATGTCTAGTTTCAAAATAAACGTTCCAAGATTGTTTTTTAAAGATTTATATTTTTTAATGTATATTTACAGATTTATATTCTTTATATATACATATTATGTAGGTGTATGTTTATTTGCATCAAGCAGAGGACAGCCTCATTGGTTCTTCTTTATGAAGAGCATTTAACATTTACATTTAAAAATTTCAATAGAAAAACTAGGTTATGCTATCTAGCGCATTAAAGTTTCTTATACATTCAAATCACCGTGAAAAACAATACTGTCCAGATTTATTATTAATAATAATAATAATATTGTTTCAAAGAAATACTGTTTCCTGTGTATTTACTATTCACATTTCTTCAAACAGTTCAAGTCATTAAACTTTGTGTTAATGTTTGCTTTTTAAAAGTTTCATACAAAAGTATGTATAACAAAACTCTATTATTCTTGATACAATATCTGTCTGGCTGTCTGTCACGAGGTTTTGAAGGTCTTTTACTTAATAAATACATTATTTTAACTTCAAGGGTTATTTGTCATTCAATTGAAATAAATTTAATAATCTCGATAAATTATTAACTATATTATAGTCTCTGAGTATCTTGGTCTTCTTTTCACGAGGATGTTACACCTTCATGAATCAGTATCATTAAAAAATAATTAAATCTCCAAAATTATGATAATTTGATTTTTCCTATTTCCTTCATTTTTGAACAGGAAATTCTTAAGCCAAAGAAAGAGGTCGAAATATGTAGAATCAATTCTTTGTTTTATCAACAGAAAGAACAAACGTTCTAGGACTTTTTCCGTTTTTGAAATATCATCCGTATCGGAAGCTAGACATACAAAAAATCATGCTTAAAATGATTTTTCTTCACGTTTCAGACATTATTAGAAGTAGATTTTTGTCCCTGTTTATTCACCAGTCCTGTATTTCTTTCTAATTTTACTATAAATAAATAGAGATTAGTAAAAGAAGAATTATAATATTTTTGACTTTCACAAGACAAGTAGGGACACGCTTTCGTCCATAATACGCGCAAGGTCATGTGGGCCACGACGGCGCCAAGTCCTTAAAGGTGCCAATTGACCACGAGCTATATTAGGTATACCATTCAAATGAATAAATTTTAAAAAAATTAAAAAAAAGACCTATTTTACTTTAGGGTATAGTACTTTAAAATATAACCTTACTTAAATCTTTATATAACCTTTTTGTGGTCCTCAGGGTACTTAATTAGAATATTAAATTTTATCAAAATTGGTTAAGTCATTTTCAAGATTCACAAAGAGAAACAAAGAGGTTGTCCTCTGCTTGATGCAAATAAACATACACACATATATATCGAGATGATATATCTGTATATATATTATTTATTTGTTTGAGACTATAGTTATTATTATTAGTTCCTAGCCCTCCAGCAGTGACGAAAGAACACCAAGTTTTCAATATCCATATGATATTGACTCCATGAAAAACATTTATAATTGAGGAAAGACTGATGATGAAGACCAAGTCTTCGAAACTATAGTCTCAAACAAATAAATAATATATATACAGATATATCATCTCGATATATATGTGTGTATGTTTATTTGCATCAAGCAGAGGACAACCTCTTTGTTTCTCTTTGTGAATCAACAACTCTGCTACTCTCGGCAAAACAAAAACTTTTCAATTACATTTTCAAGATATTTAGAAAAAATTAAAAAAGTACTGGAATAAAGTACTAATGTTTGTCGGCCGATATACTAATCAGTGCTTCATTTTGTTCAAGTAGTGGTAGGATTTTATTTTCATATCAATCGGTTGAACGGTGTGGAAAAAATGGTAAACGAAAAAAAGGAATCCATAAATCCATAAAACCAATCGCACAGACTAAATGAAAAATTCGTACTTTTTGTCATCTGGGCAAGACCCCATGTAATTTTTTGCAAAACTGTCATCACATGCTAAAATTCAACCTAAATGAATACTACAATTTGTGACTTTGACTGAGACCATGGGTTCCGTAGTCTTTACCTGAGGAATCGCGCTTGGCGCGAGACCGACCCAATACTTTATCTGCCTCGCATTGGATAAAGTAAAAATGGGGAAATTAATTGGGACTTTTTTTACTTTCACATATATATATATTCTCTATAGAATATAGTGTGAAATGTTGCGATCGCCTGCCTGGTTTCCATACCCTTAACTGATCTGCCAATTCAGTTGTCTAACTAGCAGGGACTCCCTTTATACAAGGAATTGGGTCTATTAAATGAAGTCTGATGTTACTGGCAAGCAGCGAGCGTGCTGCAACAGGTTTGAACATGATTGTGTCTTTTAAATTCACTCTTATTACGTTACTAAACAATATATGAGGTATCATAAAATGTTGTAATCCAGCATTAAACTATTTATGAAATATGTCAAAAACGGCTGAAACTATTTATTATTCGCATTATTAGTTCTTTTTGTAAAAAAACCTTGAAACGTCAAAAAATGTTGTGGCCGCACTAATTTGGGCTCAGTGCATATAAAGGCGCCAATCAGTATTTCACACGACGGTGCAAACGGGACTTGGCGCGTCCCTGAAGACGAGATATGCGGCTATAAAATTATTTTTTTATTTTTTTATTTTAATAATAATTAATATACAAAGAAACATTTGATCTCCTTGATAGTTATCCAAAGATGGTCAATTATCCATGACACAGATTTCATATCAATTGGAAAAATTAAGAAAGCTTTTAAATTGTTTTATTTTATGTTCCTAATATCCCTTTCAAATGTTGATTATAAATTTTGAATATTGGAAGCCTATAATATTTATCATTGGCGGCCATCTAAATCTTAAATTGAAAAACAGAATACGCCTCGTTTAATTAGCGGATATGTATAGTGGACTTTGAAAAGATGCTGCGCATGCCGAAATTTATCTGCTTTTCATGAATTTATTAATAGGCCTATATTTTAACGCTTATATGTGTGACTGGAAACGTATCGTTTTATTTTAATTGTGACGATATATAATTCAGGAAAAAAAGAAATAGACATAGACATAAACTTTTTCATTATCTAATCGAATTAATTTTTATTTAGCAATTTATTTATACGATTATGATTTCTAAGGAGTAATTTTATTATTTTAAATTGTTATTTAAAACATGAATTACCTATGATTATTACATGTCAATGTTTGTACGATTATATTATTATGTGAGTTCTAATTGTATATTAGTATATTATCATAAATTATCACCCTATTGACCTTTTCATAAGAAAACTGTTTTCATTAAAATATTAAAGAAATCATGAGAGAGTGTTATAGGATACTAAATATAAGTTATTATGGATATATTACATGTCAGAAGAGAATCGAACTCGAACGCAGAAAATAGCAATTTGGATCAATAAGCTAATCAGAGGGACGGATCCATCTGACATATTATGTATTCCGATAAATATTTCATTTTAAGATTTAATCTTGATTTCAACAATTTGGCAGTCCGGTGATTATTAGCCATGCCATCTAGTTTAAATAAAGATGTTTCGAAATTTGAATTTCTTCAAAAATCGAAGACCATGAATCCGTTAAAATTGGACCATTCCAAGAGACATCAGAACCTAGACCAAACATTTTCTTATATATTCTATTTGGATCAAACACATTAAAGATAAAGTAAGTGACCCAAAAATGGACATCTTAAAACATTTGTGTTTAAAATAAGGGCAAATAGACCCAAATTCTGTCTGCTGCAATTCTATTTCTTTCTGAACATTATTGCAAATAGTGGCCAACATAACATAAAGAATTTGCGGCCTATTTGCCCTTATTTTAAACAGAAATGTTTTAATGTGTCCGCTTTAAGGGGTATGTTTTAAGGTGTCCACTTTTGGGTCACTTATTACTTTATGTGATAAGTTGTCCATGTCCATGCTGTGAGTCTTAGCCGGGTCTAACCTCTCTTGTAATGAACAAAACTTGTCGCAAGGAAGCTTAGCTTTCTTTTCAGGTCTAGGCGATTTATTACGCTCATCCAAGCCTCTACAATTCATCCAACTCTACTTTAGAGACCGAAAAAGAGACTCTCGGAGTAGCCCTGGATAATTCAAAAGATTTTGATCAAAAACTTCTTTCAACTATCAGCCTTTGGCTTCACACCAACACTTTGCAAATGGTTCAGAAGATTTTTCTCAAATCGTAGTATGAAAATTATGGTTGATGGAACCTCCTCCACATTTTTTCTACAAATGCTAGAGTCCTCAAGGCTGAATAATCTTCCTCTTCCTAATATATAAACAACATAATTAATCAAACTTTCGTCCACACTCTAAATTGGAAAAGTGTCGAACCACTTCATTCGCCAATACGTTCATTTCCATGACTAGAACTTCTTCCTGCTTTCCTTTTCTCAGACTATTATGATTTTCAATCCTACAAGACTTAACTGCTCAGACACTTTTGTCTCCACCCATTTGCCTGACCAGTCTTTCTTCTTCCCTTCGGTAATACTATAGTCAAGAACTATAGATGCTGTATCTTCTCAGTATGCCATTTTAACTTCTTAAATTCTGTCAACTCTAAGAGTATTTTGAAATAAATGAGCCAATTTATAAGTGAAGAGCTTAATGGATGAAAATGTTAAGTTACAAACAGCGAAAATTTAAGAAAATCGTTTTTTAAGTTTATCTGTTATATACAATTTAGATAATATTCAATATTCTCAAAACAGCCCCTGATAGAGTTCTTTTATCAGAGCCAAAGAACAACACTTGAATAAATGAATGCTTAGAACATCTTCCAGCTCTTCATTTATATTTAATATTATTAAATTTAAAAATGAAATATAATTAAATTTTCTGTACTATTACAAATATTTTAATTTTATTTTAAAATATTAACTTGCAGAAAATTTCTTAATGCTTTAATAAATACAAAATGCAATAGGTATTAAAAAGTTAAGCAAATAATTAAAATTTACTCATTAAATTGAATGGTTTCGCAAAAATTATAAATGAATAAAAAAATTTTTTAAATATAAACATCAAAGAATGGAAGAAATACCATTTATTATTTATTTATTTTTTTAATCTGTTTTTGATGTATAGATTAAGTATAATTTACATCCATATAAGCCGAAGCAATTAAAACAAATAGAGACACACATATAATGTGAACACTACAATTAACTAGAATATTAATTACCTGATTGATTTTTAAATATCATTTAGCGAAATGTTATCGTGGAATAATTTATCTTTCTCGAAGGATAATGTTCCCCTAGAGTTCAAAAAGAGTATAACATGTTATTTAACGTAATTTATATTATATATACTACATATAAAAGAGTATAAAATATTATGATTTATTCGAATTTAGATCGAATAATTAATTAGAATAATAAGTAGTTATAATCTTATAGGTCAGATTGAGTTTCTCGGAACGGATGACGATGTCTAAGTGTATGTCTGTATGTCTGTCTGAACCGAGCTACGTCGACTTTCCCATAGAAAACAATGATGATAATAGAAGGGTACACTCCTTATTTGGGAGAGAATTTTCAAGTTAAAAAGAGGGGAATTACGGTACAAGAACTCCATCCAACATCAGGGTCATCCAGGTCGTCCAAGGGTTCTTCTTTATACCTGGTAGCTAATCGATTAGAAATGGAAATAATAGTAACGTTTTATTATTATTTTTTTCGGGAGTAAATAATCACTGCTACCATGCAATTTTCTGATTTAGCATAAATACATATTTATGCTTGAAAGGTTTATATTATCTATTCTTTTCTAAATTAGAACAAGGAAGTTGAGAAAATCTTTTGGATTGTCATAAAAGGTCGAAGAGTCGTTTTTAAGATAATGCGCCGTGTACGCAAATTGCAACAGCGTGTTTGCATATTTTACTTTGTTTATTTTTTTGTTTAAAATATACAGTTATACATTGACTAAAATATGTAGATTTCATCTTATAATGAAATTCCATATATTAAAATAAGAGTTTTGTTTTGATAATACGTTGTAAAATTTGATATTTGTTGTTGTTGAAATAATCAATTTGAAGGTAAAACTGTAAATATTTTCAAGAAAACTCAGAACGCTTTCCAGAAATTCAATCCGCGAACATGTATATATTTTCTTTGTAGTCAAATCGAACAATCTCGTTTCTGTGACTACAGAGAAAATAACTGTTTTACCATAATTTTTCCCGAACCCAACATAGCTTTAAATCCTTTAAGGGCCAGTTGTATGTCGGTTGGTAAATTATTTTTAAACGTTGACAAAGGGAAAAATAGAATTCACCTTGTGCCTGACGGGATGAATTATAAGGTTTTACTCTTTGTCAACGTTTGAAAAGAGTTTACCAACCGACATACAACCGGCCCTAAGTCAAACATTTCATCAGCTCCGATCTTTCCTGGGTCAGTTCATTAGACCATTAAAAAAAAATCATTTTTTTTATTTTACTATGACAACTCTTACAATGTAGAGCAGTGCTTCTCAAACTTTTTGAAGTCGGGAAACACTAAACTCTGATATTTTTTTGCGCGGAACACTTACAATACAACATAAGCTTTAAAACAGGGATGGCCAACCTTTTTGAAATCAAGGAAGCAATGAAAAAAAGGACTTTGCAAGCAAAAATAACCCAATTATAGAAGAGAAGTGTGGGTTGATTTGATTTTTGTTTTTCAACAATTTTTAATTGTGTAATTGATTTTTCCGCAAAAATGGCTTCGCGGGGCACCACTGTTCCGCAGACTACAGATTGAGAACCATAGGGACCCAGAAAAAAGGATTTTTTTCAGCCTTTCTGATTTAATCTTTATTTAATGAAAGAAGACATTTAGCAACATATGATAGATGCGATAACTCCTCTCAGAATCAATTCTAGAGACTTGATACAAAAACTAAAGTACTTAATCAGAAGATTTTAAACATTATTTTAGTCTTACACATTGTTGCTGTTAGTCTTTGGTGAATGCTAAAAATTTGGATTTGAAATTCACAATATAAATTTTCAAAAAACATTTTAATTGATTTTTTCACAATGAATTAATTCTTAAGTTGGTAATTTTACCGTAGAGAGCTATGCAACGGAGAGGTGATAATAAAAAAAATCAATACTGATAAATGTTCGCTTTTTTAATGATTCCACAAAATCCCTATTTTTATTTTGAGATTTTTGATAACGTAACATCGTCGTTTATAAGAAATCTCCCTATCTCAACTTCATGAGATTTTCCTGACATCTACTAAAACATCTAAACCAGGGGTGTCCAACCTTTTGGCTTTCACGGGCCACATTTGATGAAAAAACAAATGCTTCAGGCCGTATATAAAATATACCAATTCTATTGATATTTCTCAATAAATCCAGGTGCTATTGATGATATTACATTCCGAGAGGGTGAATATAACTGTTCTGACATGTAAGAAAAGCATGCATAACAGTTAGGATTCAGTAATTATAATAATAATTATATTGATTTTTATTAAAATTAGTTTTTATATTAAGATTTAAATTGCATTTACTCTTATCCATTTTACAATGCTTAATTAGAATAAGTAGAAAAAGCAATCGTATTTAAAACATATCTTAAAAGAGAATTTCTTAATACTCGTATTTAGTTAGAGTTTATAATATATGAATTAGAATAGATTTAATTGTATGTAGAGAGAGGTTCGAAAACAAGCTCAGATTTGTTTGTAAACAAGCTCCGACCTGTTTGCTCGAATTGGAAAAAATCTTTAAATTCGATACTTCTAGGATTTTCCTTTTAACTATTAAGTTCTTGTACAATAACTAGTACTCTCTATTGCAGGGTCCAAAGTTCACTCCCCACCATGACCTCTTGAGCCCATGCGACTTGAATTGTGAACCCCGTAAGGCCAAAATCAACTCTTTCCAGGACTCGCACGTTGAGGACTCTCCAGTGATTCTGCTCGCTCCCACGCGTCTTCCAGGTGAGATTATTTTCCAGTCTTTTATACATTTTCTTTATTCTACCCATTCTTTATTTATATATTTATTTCACGGTTAAAAAATAAATTATCTCAATATTAATATTTCGATTTCTACTACTTTTTCAAATACTTAACTAAAATTAACATTTATTGTAAACCAGTCTTAACCTTTTTAAGCTGCCCCTCAAATTTGAGAAATACTAAATGTCGAAACGTCGGCGTCGCGTCGACCATTTTGATAATATTTTCTCTCCAAAAATCTGCAATCTAGATTGTTTGAGTTTGAACTTCTCTTTCGATAAACAACTCAACTACTAAAATCTAAACCATCCTATGACAAATTTGTCTATGCCTCAATTACTCGTATACCGGTTAGTTCTAAAATGTACCATAGAAATATGCCTATATCAGACTTGATAAATGACTTAATGAAATATTATTTCTTTTCTGCTGTAAAATTTTCCAAAATAGGCAGTTTTTTTTTTTTTTTTTTTATTAAGGCAACGATATCTCTAATAGAGGAGTTGTTAACAATTTTGAAACTTGCACAGCTTGGATTCTACTAATGGTGATCCTAGGAAGAAAAAACATTTTGTATTTTACAGAGAGAGAGCAGAGTTGTGACACTCTCGATATTTGTAAAAAAAAAAAACTGTAAATTTCTGTTAATTTATTATGAACCACTTAGATAATAATACAACCAGCCTTGGATTGATTCACCTATGAATATTCCTCAAGTTCTATCATTCTTTCACAAGATCTTTTCCTTCTATTGCAAGTTTTGTATCATAACTTAAAATGAAAATCTCTACTAAAGTCACAATGACAGATAGATAGTAGAAAAGACTTTCAATAAAATATTAAAAAATTAATGTTGTTTTTCTTTAAAAGAAACCTTTTATTTCTATAAATCTTATTTCAAATATATAGATAGACAATGTTATCGCAGGTTAATCCTTTCATCTATGACATTTGAAAGAGTTTGATTTACTCATCCGGCTGGAGTATGAATTTCGTGAATAATGGTACACTTCAAAAATTTAATAGTGGGATACACAAATGTCATATTGTATCAGAAACAATCGGGATAGATTATAAATGAAGACGATTGGTGTCATATGAGAGAAAAATGACTAAAAGAATAACAGACGCATTGTTCTAGCGAGAGGATGAGGTTCTTTTTTTTTTTTTTTATTTGGGGCGGATGACATTTTAAACCGAACCGACATGTACAAACCGCGGGCATGTTTGCGTGCAGTGAAGCAGACATTGGGGGCATTCATTAAGCCTCCTAACGTATTCGAAATATATCAATGTGGTCGGTTCGGTGTTGGTTCGAGGGGCTGTGATGGATCGGGCAAGTCTTCCGGATGACTAATATGCCTGAGGAAGGTCGGCACTCGGCATAAATCCCTTCGGCTTGGCCGGGGCCCCGAATAACGAGCTCTGCGCCGATTGCACCTCCCTTGGACCCCCTTTAGACCCCCCCCCCCCCCGCTTGTCCGCTCGTTGTTAATTATGGCCGGCCGGCACGGAAAGAGATGTAACTTAATACTTGTTCTCCTGGAATGACTGACGAGCCGGCTTCAAACTGGAGTCATCCCCGGAAACTGGAAACCGGCCTAAACGTTTTCTTTTAGAAAATGTATTATTTTTTTAGGGAAAAAATACAAAAACAAAAAAAGAAATTTTTTTTGATTAGAAAATAAGTAACATTTTTAAGTAACACTAATAGATCATACTATCATTGTTCTTAACATCTATCAATAGTATTAGGTATAAGATTGAAGTAATTTTTGGAGATGGACTGATAAGTGAAATTGAGTGGAAATTGATGAGGCAGTCCAAAAAAAGAAGAAGATAATTTATACTATCTTTTTATTATACCGACGTTTCAGAGGCTATCCCCTCCTTCTTCAGGGTTTCTTCACTGACTTTTCAAAATTCTGAAGAAGGAGGAAAGACACTCCGAAACGTCGGTTTATGAATAAAAAGATATAGATTATCTTCTTCTTTTTTGAACTGCCTCATCAATATCCACTCAGTATTAGGTATATTTTTCACCGTCCGAAGAATAATTTGACACAACCATTTAATTTCCCTAAAAGTCCTAAATCCCCTATATTTCATTATCTGGAGAAAATACTCCATTCTAGGACTTCCTCTTCTAATATTCATTCTTTACCAAATCACTTTCTAAAATAGGATTTCCCAAACTTTTCCTAAGCCGGAACATTTTATAAATCTAGAAATTTTAACGGAACACCTAGTTTTTTTATATAGAATTGAAAAATTTACATATAATCAATAAAAAAGATTCTTTAGTGGTAGTTATTTAAAGCAGAGACATCCAAATAGTAAAGTACAATTGAATCGGTCATTTCAAAAACCACATACCTAAGTCAAGATTTTTCCAAACTTGCTTTTTTATCGCGAACTCTTTCTTAAAGTTAAGCCCATAAAAACCATGAACGTCAGTACATTCCTTCCTCTTCAAACAGTACCCTAAAGTCGTCGTTCATTGCTTAAATAACTTATGAGGAGAATTTTCTAGGTTAGGTTTCACAAAAAGTTTCACCTAGAACCGACACCTAAATCCTTAAAAATTATCATTGCTTAAATGACTAAAGTCACTGACTTAAGTTTGATTCCTGAAAAGTTCTGATTGTGTAACTTAAGAGTTTTTTGAAATGACCGATTAAATTTTGTTTTTAATAATTTCGATGATTTTGGTTTCTTGGATTATGAATTTGCTTGATATTAGGCACACATATTTAAAGGTTGATGCTGAATCACATTCTCCGGAACTTATTAGTTTGAGAAACCCTGCTCTAAATAATCCTTTAGCAATCCCCTGTTTCTTATCATATCAATGAGTCTTTTAAACCATGAAGAAGAGGCAAATATCATCTATAATCTCGGTTTTTAAAAGAGTGAAAATGACAATCCAATCAGTTATTTTATTCTGAATTTGTACTTTACATTATCCCTGGGCTGCTTTTCCATCAAATCTCCAATTGAAATTGTTTGTCTTATTTAGTTTATGAGCTACAATGGTCTCACAGACAAGTATTGTACCGATACATTTACGTTTTTAGGGAACCTTTAAAAGTAATAATGAAAAATACAAATAAAATTATCATTGTCCTCTAATATTATTAAAATTATATAGTAAACAGAGCCTAATCTAGGTCTTTTGTTAGGGGGGAGCTTGAATTTGTCGCTGCTCCCCCCAACCCTCAAAGCTAAGTAGGTATAAACAAAAAATTTCCCGCTTCCCAAAATATGCCGCCGGGGTCACGTGCCCCTTTGCCCCCCCCCCCCCCAGCCACAGCTCCGACTCTTATAGTACGTTCCTAGACGAAGTATCATCAAACTAAACAGTATTAAACCAAGTTGGTAGCCTCTCACCGGAAACCTGCAGTAACTCCTCAATATCCTGTTCATCTACATCTCCTAGTCATATATCAACTAGGTTGATAATTTGGCCATCAATCGACTCTCCTTGTTAAAAAAATACTTTGTTCCACATTCCGTAAATGTTATCAGTTAATTCTTGTTAAATTTAGAGTATTTTAGGTTTCGAGCTGACTGCCTTTTATCGAATCAGCATTAATAACTAGAGGAAGCTCTAAAACGAGATCTTACTGTATTTCCACTCTTCTAAGAAATATTCTTTAAAACTATTTGCATCGATAAAGAAGAAGAGATAGAGATAGGTGATAGATGGAATTAACTAAAAAATAAAACACGAAATAGAAGAAAAAAAACGCTGAGTAAAACTTGAATCCGGATTCTTTGAACGTTCTCAAGTCATAAACTCTTCTCTTCTTTTTTTATCGATTAGTTAATTAATTAACTAATAGATAGATGAGATATAGTGATAGAGGATAAAATTATGAACTGCATTTTTCAAATATACTTTAAAAGTTTTTGTACCTATCTGATGAACCCCCCCCCCACCTCGGTCCCCCCCTCTCACAATCTAACCTAACCTGATGATATCTACGCGAGTGACTACCACCAGCAGAGAAGGTTAACGAAGTTCGATGCCGTTTTTTTTTCTTATTCACCTAATAATCTGATACCTGTTAATTTATGTTTATACAATCTAAAATTATTTTTATACAAGTCTTAAGATTTTATTTTTCCATACATGGTATAGTGAATTATTATCTTTTACGAATAAAATGTTTGTTTTTTCGAAATATCTCAAAAACCCCTAAAAGTATTTTGAAAGAAAAAAAAATTAATCGAAATCATAACGTTTTGGACTACAAGAATGTCTTTTGTAATCAATATCAAAATAAATTACTTCTATATTTTAAAAGATATTAATAATGAGGATTGAAAGGAAGACACTCCAAGGACAAATAAAAAAGATGATTTCCAATAAAAGAAGATTTATGGAAAAGTTTTCTTTTTAGAACTTTTGAGCCGATGTCTCGGAAGATCTTTCCTCCTTCTTCAAGTTCAAAGAGTCGTTGAAAGAAGATGCCACAATTTTTTTTCCTGACTTCTTTATCAGTGCTTGATGGTGTCGAAGAAGATATTTTATGACTTGCCATCATCAATTGATTTATTCGTATCTATACCCGATATTTGTTTTGTTGTTATAGCAAAGTGCTCCCAAAAGAAACCATTTGAAAGAGATAAAATTTCTAATTTTTTTTTTTATTTAATTACCTTTGGGATTTATAATTAAAAAGACCGATTATGAAGGTCAAACCTTCGATATTATATATAGTCTTTAACAAATATACATTTATACTATTAGAATTAAATTAAAATTTCTTAAAAAGTAAAACTTTATTTTCTTAAAAAAATCTGTAAATTAGAGGTAAGGGGGGACCCTTTGTATTACTTCAGCATTTTTGGAGTGGTTCAAAAATTTAATTTTTAGGAGAGTATAAAAATAAATATTATATTTGAGTTCTCTACTTAATTACTATTAGAATAAATTAAAATATCTTAAAAAGTAAAACTTTATTTTCTTAAAAAAAATCCGAAATTGCGAGGTAAGGGTCGACCCTTTGTATCACTTCAGGATTTTTGGAGTGATTCATAAATTTAATTTTTAGGAGAGATATAAAAATAAATATTTTATATTGAAGCTCTGTGTATAAGATACTATTAGAAAAAATTAAAATATCTTAAAAAGTAAAACTTTATTTTCTTTAAAAAATCCGAAAATGAGAGGTAAGGGGGGACCCTTTGTATCACTTCAGGATAATTGGAGTGATTCATAAATTTAATTTTTAGGAGAGATATAAAAATAAATATTATATTCGAGCTCTGGATATAATATGTATATTTATTATATATTTATAATATTATTTGTTTATGTTTATTTGTATAAAGCAGATTTATCTTTATGAATTAACAAATTGATAATTTTTCTCATTTGAATTTATTTAATTATAATTAAAAATTAAAAAAAAATAATAATAAGTTTTATGAATTTTAGGAAAATATCACATTTTTTTCAAATTCACCATCAAGGGAGGCTTTAGAAAATCAAGAAATAATACATAAATATATATGTATGGTATAATATGTTTATTTGAATCAAGCAGAAGACACCCGAATTGATTTTTCTTTCTGAATCAAGAACTCTGCTACTTTCAGCGAAACAAAATATTTTCAATTATTTCATATGTATTTAATTGGGTTTCCCAGAAAGTAAAAGTTGTGAATATGTAAATAATAATGAGAGGTTAAATATTAAGGCAAAATCAAATGATGAGCATATCACTTTATTATTTATTCGAAGTGTTTATACAGGACTAAAAATATTTATTTTTGATTTAGCATTATTTATAAAGTCTAATAAGTAAATATAATTAATGATAGTCTGGCAATGTGAATAGACTAATCAACTTGTGTAGTTTGCTGCCCTCTCTTTCTCTTTCAATGTTTGACTGGATGAATTCATAGAAATCACGTGATCATGTCGATGTCTGTTAGAGAGAATAGGGTCGTTTTGGCTCCGGGATTATCATTCATCATTTCGGCCCACAAGCCAAAGATACTAATCCTGTAATCCATCTTGTCTGCGAACAAAGCGACAAATTCTGGTCAGTACAATGCGACATGAGACGTTCAAAAGTGCACGCCCTAAGCAAGCAAGCAAGCAACTGAAGCATCCATCCATCCATCCATTCAAACGCCCCTTAAATATGCTCATTTTGCTTTTGAGAAGAGAAATAAACCGCGCTGGAATGTTCACTTAAATTACGGCAATAATTTCACATTAAGCCTCCCAACGAGATGGATAAATTTCATAAGATTCAAGTAAATTGAGAATAAAACACCAGTAGTTCATATTAAGGTACATTAAATTACAATACACAAGATGGTTCAAAAGTAGCTAATAATTTGGAAGGAAAAGTGGAAACTTTTTCAAAAACCAGTGGTGGCCAACCTTTTACAGACCATGCGCCAATTTTTGCCCATAATTCAGATGCGCCATATAACTCAAGCACCTTTTCTACCTTTCTAATGAAAGAAAATAAAACCAAATAATCGGCAACATGGACTTTAGCTACTTGAGACATTTTATGATGAAATGCGCCACTCGTAATCTTTCAATGCGCCTCATTTGGCGCATGCGCCATAGGTGGTTAGCGCTGATTTACACGAACCAATTTTGAGCTTATTTGACGCTTCCATAACAAAGTTTAATATCAACTAGACTAGAAAATTAAATATATATGAATTAGTGAAATTGCCTATTTCTAGAAATAGGAAACATTTTACCGAATTCATGAATTAAGCAAATGACCTTCATCATCAGTCTTTAATTATAAAAATTTTATCTTTTATTTCTCATAAGCCAATCTGGTATATTTGAACAGGAGGATAGTCTTAATGATTTCTCTTTATATTTTTTTATTAATTATAAAAGTAACTATCGATCGAAAACCCCTAAAAACAAAAGGATGTAAACAGATGTGTAGGCCTACTGTTGAAGGGGAATTGAAATTGCTACAAAATGAATTTTTGCGATCAGTATGAAAATAATTAAATTTTTTTATCGAAAACAGCTTTCAGAAATATAATAGTACGTTTCTATTCCCAGGTAACCGTTAGTTAGTTTTTACGTAGATAAAAAAACAACCCTTCTCTAAGCACTAATTTTGGAAATTTCACCTTAAACGATTTGGAGCAATTTAGAGCAACCCTGCCGGCAATTTTTTTTTTTTTTTTTTTTTTTATATTAAAAAAAACTTTAAAAAGCATTCTCTTCTTATTTCTGAACTTATATCAAAGTGAGTAGTCTATGTTTTCTCCTTCTCTTTTCAATAGTCTTATTCAGAAGAATTAATTAGTCTTGTTAAGTGAAAATTAATGAATTATTGTCTATCAGACTTGTTAGTTTGTTTGATTCTAATTAAGCTCCAGCGTCCACACCATCTCGAAAGGAAAAGGAAACAAGCTAACTTAAGCAAATCACCTATTGATAGATCATTTCTTTTTTTAATTGCGTTTTACGAATAAAATAAGTTCAATTTTTTTTTTTTTAGGGGGGGGGAGATACTTGTAACAAAAATTATTTATTTACCAAATTTAAATATATGGGTATTTATTATTATAATTTGGGCATCGATTCAACATTCCCTACCCATGTAATTTAGGGTGGTCCTTATTTTGGTTATTTTCGAATTTTTGCTCTGACTGTGGCTCATATGGTTCGAAATAAATAAAAAAAAATATCCCTCAAGTTTCAAGTCTCTTTCTCAATTTTAACCTGTGCCGCATAGCGATGCAAGTTTCCCATCTAAATAACATGGGGTTTTTGGCATTGAACGATTAATTTTTTATTCCGGCCAAAGTAATGGTTCAAAAAATTTTAAACTTTGAAGACTTTATTCTTATAAAATACTAGCTATAAGTCAGAATTTTTACAGATTTTTAGCTATTATAGTTTTGGAGTCTTTAACTTACTAAAACTAAGAAATAGCAGTATTTTATCTAGCTGTAACGCCAAAATTATAATAGCTAAAAATCTTTAAAAATTCTGAAGGATACCTACTATTATAAGGATAAAGTCTACAGAGTATCAAGTTTTTTGAACCATTCCTTTGGCCCGAATAAAAAATTTATATTTCAATGCCAAAAACCCCATGTTATTTAGATGGGAAACTTGGATCATTAATTAGAATGTGATCAAGGAAAATTATTAAAAGGGGCGCGGATATAATCATCTCTCTCTTCCTTTGGAGCTCAGAGATGAAAAGGTGCCAAATACAAGCCCTGACTTGTTTCAGATTATTAGAAATTTATTTCTTAATTTCTATTATTCTAGGAACAGGCCTTTTGCACTTGGACCAAAACTCGCTATAGAGAAGAGAATTTTCAATTGGACTGATTAAAATTCAGGTAAAAATTTAAAAAAAGAAATACTAGCTGCACCCCTAACTGGCTAACATATATAATCTTGAAAGTTTTTACTTTTCCTACATTTTGCACATTGTATTTAAAATTGAATAAAACATAGAGAAAAATTATTAACTCTCTGTTTGTGTATCTCGATTTCCATTCTCACGATAGCTCAAAAATAGACAAGGGTGTCATTTATAAATCCGAGATTGAATGGAGTATTTTTAATGATGAGAGCTCTTTTTACCACTCACCAAAATTAGCAATGCCAAAAACCCCATCTTATTTAAATAAGAAACTTGCATCGATGTGCGGCACAGGTTAAAATTGAGATTGAGACTTGAAACTTGGGGGATATTTTTATTTATTTATTTTGAACCATATGAGCCTCTGTCAGCGTAAAAATTCGAAAATACCCAAAATAAGGACCACCCTAATGTAGCTACATATTTAGAACAAATGTTTGTATTTCCAAACCAGAGAACTGATTAGATTTTGGGTTTTCTAGCTAGAGAACTTCCGGTTAATAAATAATTTTGATTGAAGGTGGAATCCGGAGTTATGTTTTTGGGGGTAAATTTAACCTTTTTCCCTAAGCATTTTTTAAGGTTATCAGTGATTCCTCGTCGGTATTCTGGTTACCCAGATGCTTATATATGTTGGAATGTGGTTTCTTCGTTGGGGTCCACAATTTCATTAGTGGGGTTTTGAGATTTTTATTTTTGTTAAACAAAATTACTTTATTTACCAATTTAAAAAATTACACAATTATTACTATTCCAATAATTTGGGCTTCGAATCAACACTCCCTTCTCATGTTCATATTTCGAACAATATTCTTTTAGGGATCTCTGGTTTACAATTTGGAGGCCTGCCGGGATCTAAATGAAGTCACTGCTAGCTGTCTTTCTGGCTAGCTTGCTTGATTTAAAAGATAGGACATGTTCTACTTCCCGGCTTGGTCCTGGGATGCTTTTGAGTGGGATCAAGCAGACAAAAAATTATTAAAACAAGCCTCGTGTGCAGCGGCCTTAAGTTCCCTAGTGAAAAGAATGTAAAAATAAGCCGGCTAAGAGCGAGTCTGACCGCATACCGTAGATTCAATGCATTATATATTCCACAATAAATTTATAGATATAGCCAAGTTCAATTAAAAAATTCAATAATGACGTCACTCGATAAATATGTTGTGTTATTCACTAAAATATTTTTTAATATTTTTTTTTTTATATTAAACTAAAAAAAAAAAAAATTCGATAAGTTTTAAATAAATCTTCTCGGTTCCAAAATAGGTGATAATATTTATAAAAGAAGTTGCCCGATCCATTTCTATCTCAAAAGACAAGGTTGTTTGGTTTTTATACCTATATCCATAATATACGTATACGAATATACATATAAATACGTAAATTCAACATCATCAAGAAAAATAAAGTCTTATCTTAAGAAATATGTTAGAAAATACTTAAGTAGAGTTAAATTGTTTTTAAAAAAACATTAGACCTTTTTAAATAGGCGATTAAACTCGAGAAAGGAAGAGAGATAGGCGATGGAAACGGCAATTTTACAGGGAAAAAAAAGATGAAGATGAAAGAGTGAGAGAGATGGGGAAAAAAAGATTAAAATAGCGACTACCGGTTAAAGCTCCACGTAAAAATAATACTAATTCGCCTCGTTGATTTAATTTAATCATCGATAAGGCTAGCAATTTGCAAGAGAGCAGTTAACTGAATAGAAACACAATTAATTCTATTTGGAAAGGAGCAGCGTTTATTGGTTTCCGAAGATATGTCTGTCTGTATGTCCCACACTGGTTTCTCACCCGAATGTGTAGAATATGCAAAATGTTGTCATGCTGCTTTATTATTCGAGTTCGGAAAAGGATGATTATATTTATCTAAAAGAACACTTCTAGAATGGCGATTTATCTTGAATGATATCGTTTTCGAGGAAGATATATTTTGTTGGAATTAGCCAAAGTGACTTCTGTGTTTATCTCCTTCTTCTTTTCCCCTCAATGACTGATTTTTTTTTTTTTTTTGAATAGAAGATTTGGTGGGTGGGTGTGTTGTTGTTGTCCAATTGAGAATGCCCTTACCGGTTCGATTGTCAGAAAGACGATTGCTTGCTTATTCGAAAACGGATGGTTATTTCTTCTTTTGTAACAAATAAACATTCGACATTTACGAAAGGTTGTTGGTTTATTTTTATTTTTATTTTTTTTTTTTTTTCAGTGAACAAAACCATTTTCATTTCCATTTTTACTTCCAAGGCGAGAAATCACTAGTGAAGAAAGTCTTGTAATTTGTAAAGGAAAAAAAAAATCGAATTGGATGGATTTAGATGTTTCATGGTCTTATGTGACGTACGATGGAGAAAGACTGGTTGACATGATATTCAACAAATAGAAACTACATTTAGGATTTTCAGACAATTTATTTAATTAATTTGATGTAAGAAATTTAAAAACACAGTTTTTAGCATATTACGGTGGTAGCTATAGCCGTTTATTTATATTTATATTCGATATTTAGGTTTTAACTTCAAATTCGGACTTTTCCATATCAAATTCGGGATTTTAAAAATCAAAATCAGACTTTTTCAAATCAAATTCAGAATTTATTAATAAACTGTTGAAAAAATAGAAAAAAGTAATAGTTAAGAAAAAGTTTTAATTTAACTCTCAGGTAAAAAGCTAAAATTTGGTGCATTCTAATATATTTGCGTACCAATTTTCAGCTTACTAAAATCTTTCAAGATTAGCATTTTGTACTCTCAGGAAAGCTAAAATTTGGTGCATTCTAACAGGAACGGCGAAACTGTGGGTTCAGGGTGGTCAGCTGACCCCCCTGGGAAATTGTCTTCGTATTCCATACCCCCAGACCCCCCCGAAGGCCTACATCACTTTCCAAGTTTTGACCCCCCTGGCCCAAGATCGTTCCGCCGTGCTTGCATTCTAATATATTTTTCAGCTCATAAACTAAAACCTTTCAAGATTAGGATTTTGTACTCTCAGGAAAAGTTTACAGGTAAAATCTAAAATTTGATGCATTCTAATATATTTGCGTACCAATTTTAAGCTCATCAACCTTTCAAGATTAGCATTTTGCACTCTCAGGAAACATTTTCAGAAAACAAGCTAAAATTTGGTGCATCCTAATATATTTGCGTACTAATTTTTAGCTCATCAACACCAGCCTTTCAAGATTAGCATTTTCTACACTTAGGAAACGTTTTCAGGTAAAAAGCTATAATTTAATATGTAAAATATGCATGGATTTATAGAAATTTTGAATTTGATTTGAAAAAGTCAGATTTTGATTATTAAAATCCTGAATTTGATATGGAAAAGTCCGAATTTGAAGTTAAAAACCTATATATGAGATATATGTGTATGTTTATTTGCATCAAGAAGAGGACAACCTCTTTGCTTCTCTTTATGTTTGATTTGTTGTTTGTAGGCTAATTTAAGTTGGAATTGAATGTGTCGGATTGGCTTGTGGCTTGTATAAGTGTAAGTGTAAGTGCCGGCGTGATCACCAATTGCAAATTGCCATTGCTTTTGCACGAGTTGAGATCGATCGTACCCGGGGACAGATACTGTAGGTACTGTTCCCGACACGGACTAGGTACACATGGGCAATGTACCTCTACCTGGCAAAGAAGCCAGCCAGCGATCGATAAAGGAAATAAACGCGCTTTAACACATTACAAATTCCAGAACAATTACCCTGCCGCCCGACCTGCACGCACACAGACACACTTTTACACGAATATGCAAATCTGTTGCCTCCACTCTTGCAGATAATAGTAATTGTTCTCTGTGAAGTTGATATAGATAAATAAGATAAGGAAATTATAATGGCAGCCATGAAATAAAATACAAAAAGGTGGATTCTAACGGATTCTTAAGCCCTCAAGAAGAATCAGGATTAACGACTCAATCAATTACAATTCCCAATTAATTATAATTTCAGTAGTTTAAAAAAAAATTATTACATCTAATATATTACAAGAAAGACATATATGTAATTAATGGTTAAAATAAAGAAGCAAAATTTCCGGAGTAAATTAAAATATGGGAAATTTTTTATACCAAATTTAATTTATATTGCATTGAATTAACTAAGGGGCCAGTGTGGTAGAAAAAGGTAAAATAAAAAAGTTATCTCTTATTTTACTTTTATTTTAGGCAGACATGTGTGGATTTTTAACACGTTTCGAGCGCTACACCGCTGTTCTTCCTCAGTCACAAAAACACGCACAGTTGATCTCCAGAAGACGTTTTACATACATAATAATTTCATTCGTAACAAATTAATCTATCAGAACAATCACAATCAACTTCTATTGCAATTTAAAAGTCTTAAAAAATAAGCCAGCCAATTGCCGGGCTTGCATATCGAGGGGTTCGTATCTTATATCTTTCAAAATATTTGAGATAACAAATTCATTCTTATTAGAGATAGTGTAAGAATTCGAAAAAAAATTCAGAATATAAAGTCAAGTATTTTCTAAGATTGATTTGGTGCAACAATTAGCTAAAATTGATACTATGGGGCCCTAAATAGTCAATGAAATCTTTACAAGGGTATCCCAAACTGCATGAGAAATAAATGATTTTTTTATTCATAAAGAGAAATCAATAAAGTTTTGCCTTCTGCTTGATGGAAATAAATATATATTACTTACTTTCATTCTGAAACTTTTGGGTCCAGGCAGGTTATAATATTACATGAAGCTAATTTTTTTTTTTTTGACAAGGCTTGGTTCGATCACATATGTGTACCGCATTTTGTGTATAACTCCTAATTGACTGAAGATGGCCAAATAAAATTCAGGCCGAAACGTTTTATTAAAGGTGTTTTATTGAACCCAGTGATTCCATCTTTGGCTGATACCTCCTCCTTCATCTAGTATAAATATATATTATAATGAATTAACTATATTAGCAGGTATTTGGATAAGAAAGTAGAAAATCAAACATTTTCGCAACGTTTCGCCATTTTATTTATGCTTCATCAGGCGTCTAAACAAGCAAAAAGAGAGAGTTTTAAAGAAATTACATATACTAACTTAGATCATTTTTCTTCTTCTCTTTCGTACTCAATCAACAAATATAATTACTTTGTTAGAGACTATAGTTTCGAAGGTTTGATCTTCATCATCAGTCCCTTTATTTATAAATATTTTATTTATTAACAAATTTAAATTTAGGGAACGAAGACAAGATTAATTTTATTACAGACAAAAGGATCAGCCATATTTTTATTTATTATTTCACATAGGTTTAAATTTCTGATTGAATGAAGGTAAATTTGCTTTGTCGTAATAGCAAGCTGGTCAAATAACAAACGAATTTACCATTCAGGTATTTGAATTCATGAGAAATAACAGATAAAATATTTATAATTAAAAGGATATATGTTTATTTGTCTCAAGCAGAGTACATCAACCTCATTTTATGAATCAACATCTCTGCTGCTTTCGGAAAAACAGAATATTTTCAACATACCAAAAATATGACACTTCCCATAAAATCATTCTCTTAAAATACGACCAACAATACAATTTTTGATTTCAAAGTAAACATATATTTAAAGTCATTACAGAAATTATTGGAAATTCTGCCATAATCCAAAGCCAAAATTCATCTATTGACAGATATATCTCGAATTCACTACGCTTTAATATTTTTGAATTAATTATTGGTCCCTGTGCATTATAATTTTTATATTGTCATGGTCATTTTTATGTTTTTCGACCCCAAAATTTATTTACGAGATCCAAAATGGGGCGTGAGTTTAAGAAACATCGAGGTAAATAAAAATAAGAAAAATATTCTTGGGAGCTGTAACTATCTTTCTTGGTTGCAAGGGCTATTTCCTTTAAGATCATTACCTCTACATTCAGAACTTAGCCAAGAATTAAAGTATTTAAATTGATTCCTAGTACTTTTAAGAAACCATTTTAAAAGGGGCAGGTTAGTTGTTATTATTTCTTCTCTAGTAATTTTTTTTAATAGAACAATTTTAAGTAATTTTCAGGAAACAATTCGATTAAGATAAATAAACATTCTTGGAAACAATACCCCTATCTTCTGAGTTGTATATAATTATATAATTTCCGAAAATTAGTATTTAATTTCAAAAATACAAGATTTATTTTTGGAAAAAAAATTGATGTTCTTTCCTTCTTTAACTCGAAATTTTTTAAGAGACAATGAAATTTTTTAATAAACAGAGAACAATATTTAATTGATTTTTGTTTTGTTTTTTTGTTTGTAATTTTCCATATGAAAGATGTTTTTCTGGCCCATTTACTAGAAACTAAAATAACCACTTTAGAAACCAATTAGGGAATATTATTTTATACAAAAATTTACATATTCATGTATATTTCATTAGGGATTATTCAAAAATTACAGCAATTTAAATTTCGAGAACTTTCAATTTATAAGATAAATTGTACTGAAAAAGGGCTTAAAAAATATAAAATTACTGCAATTTATAGATAATTTTAACTTAGACACACACACACAAATTAATTTAGATCTATTTAAACTAGGAACCACTATTTTTTCCTTCTTAATTCTTAGATTTATATCTTAATTCAGGAAGGAGCCTTTCAAGAAAATGTTAACATCGAAGAATATTCTGAAATGATAGCATCCGCTTGTTTTGTGTTTCGTTTTCTGTTGTAGGAAATAGATGAGTGGGAATGGAAGAGAAAAAAAGAATACTCGAATTATTTTTCTTTAAAATTATCACTATCTCATAAATCAGGATTTTTTAAAATCTTTTTTTAGACCAAGAATATCAGTTAAAAATCTTGAAAGATTGAATTCAATGTTTGTTTTTTGGGCATTTTTGATATCTATTTATTTTATTTATTTATTTATTTTTATTTTATTTCTTCTTAGTTTATTTGCTTAGGGGCCGTCCTTAAATTAGGTGAGGCGTTTAGTGGGGGGAGGAGGTCGAATCTCACCTGGGGGAAAGGGGAGTCTCGGTGAATATCACGTATTTTTTTCCGCAAAATTCAGTAAAATTGTGAGAAAACTGGGTTGAATTAAGTAAAACATGTTTCTCTACTAAAATATGGTTACCAATTTTAGTAGTTCCTATTAAAGTATTTTATTGTTCGATTTTCTTACTGTGATTCTAGACTAGGTTCTTAGTAGTCTTAAATAGAAATAATTAAGCAAATTATGTTTTTTAAATAAATCCAACGCAATCAAGCACAGATTAAGTTAGTACAATAAAAATACACATTTTGAAAAATCTCACGTGGGATCGGGGGGGACGGAGTCGAGCCAAATCTCACGACCTTTCACCCAGGGTGGAAGGGGGGGGGGGTGGGAATTTTATTTTTTCTTCGGTTTTTTTTGAAGAAGGCAGACCTCGAGGACTACTTGTGGTCCGAGGGCAATAGCTTGAGAAAAGCTCACCGATGGCGTTGATGTTTTTATACTTTCTTCAATGCACAATTGATTTTTTTATTTTGTTTCAAACGGAATGGAAAAGTTAAACTTGGTTGAAGGAGTAGAATGACTTGGAGCATTATTCACATATCTTTGGTTCTACTTTTTCAAGTTCACATTAACGTTTTACAGATGGACAAAAATGTGTGATGATGAACCGATTTTCAAAAATGCCTAAAAAAATCTTCATCTATTTCTATAGGCAACTTGAACTCTCATATTCAATTCAGAAATGTCATTTCATTGCCTTTCGAATTTTGAAGAAATTCAAATTCGAAACATTCAACCCACCTTTATTTAAACGATCTGGAATGTTGTAGTAAAACCCCGTTTTTAATAAGAACGGGTTCTTACTAGTTAAAACGAGTTTCACTGAATACCTTTGTGGCAACTAGAGTGTACTGATGTTGGTTGAGTTTGGTTCAAAGGTCTAGAATCTTCATTTTTGACCTTCCGCCTCACTTTGGGTGTTTATTTTCAAAAATTTTTAAAGGAAAATGTCAAAAATTAAAAACAAAGTTGTAGAGGTGTAATTTTTGACATTTTAGTTTGAAATTTTTTGAAAATAAATGAGGTGGAAGGTCAAAAATGAAGATTCTAGACTTTTTGACCAAACTCAACCAACATCAGTAAATTCTAGTTGCCACAAAGTTATTCAGTGAAACGCGTTTTAACTAGTAAGAACCTGTTCAACCTGTTCTTATTCAAAAACTGGTTTTTACTGCAACATATATATGTGTTTAAATTTAGAATCACTAGACCGCGAAATTTTACAAATGAAGATTTAAATTTTTGAGAGAAATACTCGTATTTAGCGCGTTTACATAGGTTAGAGGGGTTCACCGCAGAGGGTAGCCAATTGACCCAAATTATTAGCACTCGAGTTCGATTTCCGAGGTGGTTATAAACAACTCTTCTGATATATAATTAAAAATAATTAATTCCATCTCGGCTCTAATACATGACACCCTCTTGTGATTTTCTTAGAAAAATTAAATCTAAGTTAAACTCAGGAATTATTTAACGGATTATAGTGGTGTTTCACAAAGTAAAACTTTGTGAAACACCACTATAATCCGTTAAATGATTCCTGTGTTTAATATGTTTCACTACAAACCAACACCGCTTTCCTTTTACTTAAACTATTATAAAAATGTCTAATAGACCATAGTTACTTTCAGTTACTTTCTGTTTCTCCTGAAGATAGGTTAGTCACCCGAAATATATATATCGAGATTAAAGATTCTCCAAAAATAAATTCGTTTTATTTTTTATATCTAAATGTGAAACCTACCAAGTATTTTTTATCCAATGATTTTAAAAAAATGTTTCACCAAGTACCAACACCAAATTGCTTAAAAACTATTGTCTAATAGACCGCCTTAATTCGAATCAGCGTTATTCGACGAGGCACTATAAACGAGATCTCACTATACTTCTCTCTCAAATCCGGATTGAAGATAGAAGCTAAATTCTTCTAAAAGAACCATCCCGAGAGTTATGTTCTCGTTTTTAGTTTTATAATTTTAAATACCAATCCTAAAAAAAAACTTTAGATTTTATATCATACTTTCGCATTTAATAAATATCCTGAAATATAAGAACATCCGATTTTATCGATCCCAAACCATTCTTTCTCGGAACGTTATCAGATGAGCCGATCCTTTCAACCTTTTTCTTCTTGATTATTATCTCTTAGGTAGTTAATTTGCGTTTCAAAGGGAAGGGAGCTAGAGGTGAAGAAGGTTATACGATTAACATTCAAAGTAGTGACAGGATAATATAAGCAAACCCTTTTTTCTAATTGTCTTAAAGAATTATCATATTATTCTAATTAAATAATTATCATAAAGTATGTTTATTTATTTTTTTTTCTCTCATTTTTGAACTTATGCCTACCGATTAAAAAATTCAGCATCCAGATGAATATTTTTTTCTTCTTTGTATATCCATTTAAATTTTAATATTAAAAAAAATATATATAGAAAGATCTTACTTGATTATCTAATTTGAATATCTCATTTTAAAATTAAGATATCCTCAGTCGTTGCAGCCCTTAAAAAATAAATAAATAATATTTTATAATTCCATTCTATCTATGATATATTAAAATATGCAATTAATCTTCATCTTAATTATTCGAGTTATATGGTTTGTTTTTCTACTTCAAGTCATAGTGGCGGATTATTGAGGATATTTTAAATCAGCTAACCGTATAATTGATTTATTTTTAGTTATCCAAAATAAATAAATAAAACATGGTTTCTTCATAATTTCTATGGAACTGCACATTTTTCAAGTGAATTCCAGAAAAGACCAATTGTATTTCAGAATTCTCAATTAATTATTGGAAAATCTCAATTGTATTTCAGAAATCTCAATTCACAAAATTTGGCTTACAGAAATAGCTTGCGCCTTTTTTTGCCTGGTAAAACTTCGGAACCAAAAGTTCTTAAAGTAGAGAAAATCCAAAATCTTACCAGTTATTGATTTTAGAAATAAAAACATTTTGACACCAGAATGAACTTTTTACGATTTACCGTTTTTGAATTATCAAATGTATAGGAATTAATTTTATTTTCAAATTTAAAAAAAAAATGGGCACCCCCCCCCCTTTAAAAAAAAAAAATTCTGATTACATTCCTTCTGTTCTGGTCCATCTCCCGCGTGTACATTATATTTCATTTAGTTAGTAAAAAAATGAATAGAAATGTTTATATGAAAATTCCCATTTATCGAAATTCAAAGAAATTGAAAAAGACTGGCTGGTCTCTTTCCTTTCATTCAAGAGCCAGTATATTCTAAGCGGGCAAAAGGAGTAGAGCTTTTCGCCAGCCAGCCAAAGGTAAGACACACGTTATATCCGTACTTTCTAGTTTTCTAATACATACTTTCTCTTGTCCTAACAGCTTATTTAATTAATTGATTACATATTAGGTATAATTAAAATTATACTATACAGAGTGGTCCAAACTTCATTCACCATAAATATATAAATCTACAGGGTGGTAGAAATTTCATTCACTATAAAAATATGAATATACGGGGTGGTCAAAAATTCATTTACTATAAATATATGAATATAATGGGTGTTAGAAACAACATGTGTTAATAAAAATATGGATATACAGGGTGGTCAAAAATTCATTTACTATAAATATATGAATATAATGGGTGTTAGAAACAACATGTGTTAATAAAAATATGGATATACGGGGTGGTGAAAAATTCATTTACTATAAAAATAAGAATATACAGGGCGGTAGAAATTTCATTCACTATAAAAATATGAATATACGGGGTGGTCAAAAATCCATTTACTATAAATATATGAATATACTGGGTGTTAGAAACAACATGTGTTAATAAAAATATGGATATACGGGGTGGTCAAAAATTCATTTACTATAAAAATAAGAATATACAGGGTGGTAGAAATTTCATTCACTATAAAAATATGAATATACGGGATGGTCAAAAATCCATTTACTATAAATATATGAATATACTGGGTGTTAGAAACAACATTTGCTATAAAAATATTAATATACAGGGTGGTCAAAAATTCATTTACTATAAAAATAAGAATATACAGTGTGGTAGAAATTTCATTCACTATAAAAATATGAATATAAGGGGTGGTCAAAAATCCATTTACTATAAATATATGAATATACTGGGTGTTAGAAACAACATTTGCTATAAAAATATGAATATACGGGATGGTCAAAAATCCATTTACTATAATTACCTATATGAATATACTGGGTGTTAGAAACAACATTTGCTATAAAAATATGAATATACGGGGTGTTCAAAAATTCATTTACTATAAAAATAAGAATATACAGGGTATACCCTTAACCGCTCTACCAATTTAGTTGTCTATATAGCAGGGGCTCCCATGATACGATGTCTTGCTATTAAATTGGCAGGGGTTAATGCATTAAAAAGTTTTTTTTTTGCTTTGTAATTTCGAAATATCTCAAAATCGGCTGATACTATTTTTTATTCGCCCTATTAGTTCTTTTTGTAAAAAAAAAACATTGAAACCTGAAAAAATGTTGTGGCCGCAGTAATTTGGGCTCACTACAGTATAAAGGCGCCAAGCAGTATTTCACACGACGGCGCAAAAGTGACTTGGCGCGTCCCTGGGATTATCACAAATTTAACATTATTTTATTTACTAAAAAAGCTTTCTCCCTGGTTCCTGACTTGGTTTGTTATGATTAAAAAAGGTTGTTTTTAGAATATATTTGTCTATTTGGCTAGAAAATAAATTTTTAAACTAAAAAATCTTTTTTTCTCTTTGTTTTTCAGATTTCTTTCAACAGAAGGACCTTAACAATAAAGTTAACATTGTACAACCTATTGTTTTTCATGAAAACGTGATTCTGCTAAGAGGGGATGCTGCGAGTTGGAAATCTCCTCTTTCAGTTAAACGCCTATATATCATTCAAAGGTAAGCTACAACCATACATTAATGAATGGAATTTGTAATTATCAATCCCTTCGTTAAACTTATTAGAAAAATTTTAAACTAGGCTGGTTGATCCATCTTTTTAAAATACTATTTTCAGGAAACAGCTCAATTATGTTGAAAAGATTTTGTTTTCCCAAGAGTACCAAAATTGTTGATTCATAAAAAACAATAAATGAGGTTGTCCTCTGCTTGATACTAATAAACATATAGGTACATACATCATATATAACGAATATAAATATTTATTTATCAATATAAGTATAAAATTTGTTTGCGCTAAAGACTATGATATTTAGTTTCGAAGGTTTTACTTTTATCATCAGTCTTTTTATTTATAAATATTTTATTTGTTAACTTTATTGATTGAAATACTCGATTGGATATAGATACATTTGTTTTGCTGTTATAGTAAGCTGGTCACATAACAAAGAATTGACTATAGGTATTATCTAGATCCAATCGGATATTTGAACCCATGAGAAATAACAGATAAAATATTTTTAATTAAAAAGACTGATGATGAAGGTCAAACGTTTGAAAATATAGTCTGAAACAAATAAATTATATAATAAATGTGTATACATATAGGTACATATTTATATTTGTTATAGGTATGTATATATTTTTTGCATCAAACAGTGGACAACCTCATTGCTTTTTGAAGGAGACAATAAAAGAGTGTGTCTTCTGCTGGAATTATAAATTTTATTTATTTATAACGATATATTGATTTTTCTTTATATCTCAATTAAAACCTTAAGTGTATAGTAACTAGAGTGTTTTTCTAGATAAATGAAAATGTGAAATATGAGTTTTCACTGAAAATATATACGTTTTGAAGTGTCGTGAATACGTGAGTAGATTGATAGCTAAGATCTTCTTGCATATGAAACAGATTTGAGATAAGATAGAAAAGAGTCATGTAACGAGTTGCATAATATAATAAATTTATTTTATTTTAGAAATACTTCTCATCTTTGTACATAATCACCCGTTTAGTATAACATATTTTCTTAATCGTTTAACACATTTTTCATTGTCTATATAAATCTTTGGCTTTTCTTTGATCCAGATACACGCACAACTTTAACTTTGGTATCTGATAAAATAATAACAAATAGAACAATTTTGTCGCTTAAAAACTGGAGTCTCCAAGATTTTCTAAGCTGTATATCAACCTGCTCCATTTTACTATTACTTAATTCTAATAGGACAAGCAAAAATACGCTTATGTGAATTAAAAATTTACTTTCTATATTCTTTTATTCATTCTTGTCAGCTACGTCAAATTCAATTTTTGGGTTTATTATATGTAGGTATAATATAGGAAATACTAGATTAAGAATTTTTTGTTCAAAATTACTAAGTTTCATCCTTAAATTCCCACTGGCTTTTTTTCAATAGAATCACATTTTATATATGATTACATGGTAGAAGCTACAAAGGGAGAATCACCTCAGAAAACTTTGGATATTTTTCTACGACATTTAGTTATATTCGTCAAAAAGTAGCTTAAGTACTATTTTTAAAAAGAGTCTTAGCTTCAAGATCAGTTGCAAATTTAATAAATTCATCTTATAAGTTAATTTCGATATTTCCAATAACTGTGATAACCAATATGTAATGAGCATGATTCCAAAATCTGCAAAACCCCATTTAAAATCATGGGTCAACTTTTAAGGATGATTTGTGTATACCCAGATGGCACACCACACATACAGAGAATGTACGATCCAGGCCACTTTAGAGGTACTTAAGTCCATGGACATAAAAAGAAATAATGTACGTACTTACAGCTTTGTTCATCGTACGTACACAAAGTACATTACAGGTGTATTCATATTACATTTCTTCATTTTTTTAATTTCAATAATTGGAGATTCAAAAAATATTGAAAATCTCTTCGTAACATTGATGTTTTAAATAGGGTTAATTTAGAATTTTTCCAATTTATTCAGTAAATAAATATCACTGATGTTTAATTTACCTAAAAGATAAAGAGAAGAGTAGCATAATTATTATTAGTTGTTAGGGGACGATTCATTATTACGAAAAAATGATGTTTTATAAGCTCTGCTGAAAACGACCTTTAACAATGTTGCAATACCTATAATGACACTAAATTCTAAATTGACTGCTTGGTGACCACTGATTTAAAGTTTATTTTAATTTTACGAAAAAAACATAAATTTAAGAGTGTTTAGCGTTAACAATTCCCCATTATACTGACCTTGTATCTGTTTTGAATTTATCTGTAATTCAACAAGTGAAAATAAGTTTCCCTTTATCCAAAAGCATAAAGCAACTTGAAATTCTGCCTTCAAAATTCAAAGCCTCTTTAAATTTCAGGGTTAGGTTTAAAGAAAGCAAACAAATGGTGCCATCAGTTCTTTGAAGGTATTCTTTCATTTCCCTTATGAAATCACTCTGTTTTGTCAAAGGATCCATCTGGAGTAGATTTTTTTTATAATCCAAGGTGTGAATAATAGAGTGATTTTTTCTTGATCGAATTGTGCACAAACTTCAGGATCTGACAAAAAATGTTCTTTCAAAAACCTCCCTTGTAATTTTAAGAAGAGATAAAAATCAGAGGGTTCTTCACATTCTTTCACGGAATCAGTCTGTTGTCGAGCCACCCATCTGGCGCAGATTTCACGGTAATTCAACGTGTGAATAATGGTCAAATACCCTTTCTTAACTAATTTCCAATTAGAAAGCAATTTTCTTTTACTTAATCAGACAATTTTCTTGAAAAAAAATCTACCACTGTTTTGCGATCAGGATAAAAAGAGTATAATTACTACAACTAAGCGTAGCGACATAGCAGATTGAAATTTTACACGAGCTTACTAGGAACTCGGAACGATCTAATACAAGTTACTGCTAGTTTCTATCATCCCAACATCTTAGCTTGGGAGAACTTAGTTATCAATCCAACCTCGTACAGCATAACCAAATAGAGTCTGTCTTTCTTTCAGTGGTTAGCGATATCTCGAAAACGATAAAATAAAATTTAAAACTTAAACTTATCAATGTCTGTAATAGTTGTCATGGTTTAGTATAAAAAATCACTTGCCGGAAATGAAACTCTTTTTGACATATCTATAAAACAGGTAGTTTTTTTTTTTAATTACAAAATTAAATCTTCTGTTTCGGAAACATTGTTTGATGATGATTCATCAGTAAGATATTTGTTATCAAACACGATATAACAAACAATGAATACAAATCATAGATTGGATACTTCTTCGTCAGGAATACTGATCAAAAACAAGCGTTTGTCTTCATGACTCATTTTAGAGACGCATCTCTAGGAAAACCAACTGGTCTGTGAACCAGACAATCTTTGTTTATCTCTTGGCGAGTGAAGCCAAATTAAGCTTTCAATATTTAATTTGAATTAAAATGTTTTTATTGCCGATAGTAGCCGAATTGTTAATTTTTAAAAGAGGAAAACGAAGAGGCTGTGCTCTGCTTGACATATGTGGGATCAGGAAAATTTAACTGTGACAATTTAATCCCGCATTCTATATTCTGATTTAATTTAAAAAAATAATATTAATTATATTATTAATATTATTTCTATTGTTCTATTAAATATATAATATACTGGTATAACGTATATAGGCCTAAATTGAGTTTATGGACCGTTTAAATCAGTTCCAGCCAACCGATTGAGCTCAAATTTTGCACACAGTTTTGGTGCTGATAACACTAGAATCAAATATACTCAGTTATGTAAATTTTTGTATAATTTACATGTAATTTTAACCATTTTACATTTTGCGCCTAGTCCTTATATAACCAATTGTACTCTTAAGCACAGAAAAGGAATACCCTACAGGCGTTGAGGTGCGGTCATGTTTGCTTATACCCCGGGGTCCATAAACTCAATTTCAGCCTATACATATATATGGTATAATAAAACAATAGAACTATTATTAATATTATTATTAACAAAAAATTTTTAATCAAACCATAATATAGAAGGCGTTAAATTTCCCTAGAGCCTTAAAATGTAATCAAATTAATTAGTTTGTATCTCAATAGGGTTGTCGCAGATTTGGGAATCGAATTTATTTTTGAGACTTTTGCCTTCAATAATCCTTCTGATATCTCAGTCAAGTGAAAGCACCCTCTTTGATATTATCTTGTATCTATTATGGACAACCCTAAGACCATCTCGCCGACTCGAAATTCATTCATTTTACTTTCTTATTCTCTCAGAGTCAACTAAAATCTTCCTTGAATTATGGAGAGTATCTGGCTTTAGTTAATAAAGCGATGAATTATTATTATTTTAAATTTTGAATTCATGAAATCCTGACAGATCAATTTGTCTACCCCAAAATCCCCTAATTTGTAATTTGCATCGAAATCGTTAGAGCCGTTTTCGAGAAACCTTTTCTATATATATATATGTATAAGAATATTAGTATTAATAGTATAAAATTTAAAGAAATGGTAATGTCATCAGAATCGTGTTTCACTAGTTTTCAAGTAAATTGAATTATGGGATAAACCGAGAATCATTTTTTTAACTGATTAAAAATTGGCCCCACACTTCTGGCTTCCCTAGGGTATGGGGGCCTCTGATCTTAGCAAAATAGGATATTGATTTGATTACGTAGTGATGGTTTTGTAAGATTAAATTAATATTGGTTATAAACATTGAAAATGGCCGCCAGTGAACGACCAATCAGAAAACGGAAATAAAACTAATAATAAATAACCTACAAATAGAAAAAAGTCTGCCAAAATCGATTTTTGTATTTCGATTAATTTGATCACATGATATAATATATTCACCAATATTTCAAGATATAAAGAAGATCATCTTTCTTTATTTACAAACATAAAATATAAGAATTCCATTGAAAATGTTTTTTCTTCTTTTTCAAGCCAGACAAATTCTGACAAGTTGAAAGGTTGAATATCAAGATAATTTTGAATACATCGGCTGTCATTTTAATAAATAAAAAAATAAAAAAATTTATATTTATAAAATATTATTTTCAATTATTAACCTCTGATGCAATTTATATAAAAAGATTCTAGTTTGGAACAAGTTAATAATTTGTCAAACCGATAAACTGGTTCATTGCCTTTTTAACTCATCTAGAAAATTGTAATAAATATATCTTGGGCAGCCAAGCAGGCAGGCAAGGCTTTTAGCATGCTAACCCAGGCTGGCAACCAGTTGTCTTTTGAAAAAGAAGACTCGAGTCCAAAGGTCCCCGTTTGAAATCCACTCACGGGGTCCATTCTTGCTCTACACCTTCGCAATTTCGGTCCCCATTATATTGCTGCAGAAATAGATGACAGCCCATTTATTCATGTCACGTTACCAACCATAGATTTAACACTAAACCCAAATGACAAATCATCGCTCATAAATTTTAATATTAGAAAATATTCTGACTGATATGTAGAAGGTGGAAAATATATTTACTTTGAAAATGTAGTAAATGGAAGTCTATAAAAAATTTACATAATGACGAGAGATATTTGCCCTTTAGAAGGGGTATTAACCATATAGTAAATTTAATAATTATTTGAATATTTAATAGATATTTATAAATAAAACAAGCAAGTCACCCACCTTAGGCAAGAATTTTCTTTGCTCAATGGACCCCCAGATCCTGAATTATATTAAGGGCTATATTAGGGTGGTCCTTATTTTGGGTATTTTCAAATTTGTACACTGACAAGGGCTCATATGATTTGAAATAAATAAAAAAAAATATCATCCAAGTTTCAAGTCTCTATCTTAATTATAACCTGTGCCCCCAGCGATGTAAGTTTCTCATCTAAATAAATGGGGTTTTTGCCATTGAAAGATAAATTTTTATTCCGTCCAAAGTAATGGTTTAAAAAAATTGTAACTCTGTAGACTTTATCCTTATAATAGTAGCTATCCCTCAGAATTTTGACAGATTTTTAGCTATTATAATTTTGGAGTCTATAACTTAGTAGCACTAAGATATAGTAGTATTTTATCTAGCTGTAACTCCAAAATTATAAAAGCTAAAAATCCGTAATAATTCTGATGGATAGATAGTATTATAAGGATAATGTCTACAGAGTTTCAAATTTTTTGAACAATTACTTTGGCCGGAATAAAAAATTGATATTTTAATGCCAAAAACCCCATGTTATTTAGATGATAAACTTACATCGCTAGGGGCACAGATTATAATTGAGATAGAGACTTGAAACCTGGGGAATATTTTTTTTATTTATTTCGAACCATATGAGCCTGTCAGCGTAAAAATTAGAAAATACCCAAAATAAAGACCACACTAGGCTAGATATTATAATTATATTACATTTTTCTAAGAATAATTTATATATCAAAAATGTTTGATTTTTACACTTCCCCTTTAGTGCTTGTACATAAATTGATAAAATTGGAAAATAAGAAAAAATCTCATAATGAGCTTGGGCTCGAACCCGGAATCTTCGCTTGTCCGGCTCGATACTTTTTTTTTAAGAACGAGGCTAAAGAGCCACTAAGCTATTAATCCACATGTTCTTTCTAATATCTATAATGAAGGATGAAATTTCAATAAATTAATCTCTCTCATTCATTTATTAAATTATTTTATTTTATTATTTTCCAAACATCCAAATACCTTTCAAAAGATAATCTCAACAATTATATTTTAATCTGCAAACTGGGGCCAATCACGCTGAAGTTTTATAGAAGCTAGAGGAAAGTATATTAAAATAAGTCATATTAGTTGTTAAAGAACGAACACACAAATATCCTGTGTTCGAGTCTCGGCTAATCCCCTTAGTCTATAATAAGATTTTTCCTTATTTTCTAATTTTAATTCAAAAACTATTTGCCAAAATAATTTCTTGACAAATAGTTTTAAGCGAGGGGTGAACCGAGATTGGAATTAGGTGTACACTTTCTTTGGAATTATTTGTAATTACTTTGGAATTCATTAGATAATCTATTGTCATCTATTGTCTTCTACTTGAAAAGGAAAGTGGAAGTGGTTGTAAGTGTACACGATTTTAGGTCGGGGTTCACCCCTTGGTTTTAAATATTATTTAATTTTTAAATGACAAGATTAATAATATTTAAAGATGTTAGGCATGGCGTCCACAGAGAGGGCTGAAAGGGTGCAACCACCTCCCCTGGGACACCGAATAATTTTTTTTTAACAGCTCTGACTTTCGGTCCGGTGTCACTAAACTATATTTAATTTAATGTGTTTTTGTATTTAAACACTTCTGTATTACTGTAATCTATTTGGGGAAAAAAAACTCAAAAAATTAAATAAAAATTTATAAATTTAATTATTTGTCTTCAAGCTTTGGCCCCCCCCCCCCCCTGAAAATTTTTCTACCGGCTCTCCTGATGTCAGACAATTATAAAATAGTTCTCGGGAGAATTCTAAACGGATTATGAAAGTGAAAACCGTGTTTAAAAAACTTGAACACTTATTGAATTATTTGAAAATATTCAAGATATGTATTATAAAAAGGCTTACCTATCTCCATCCATAAATGGAAAAATTAACCAAACATTAAAATCTAATAAAGTGACGTTTTTTTTGTTTTATTCAACGTTTAAATAAAATAAATAAATAAGATCTAGTGACTAGTTTGAAGTTGAAGGGAAGAAAGATAGAGATAATCGATTTCTTAATTAAAACTCGTCCATCGATGGAATTGGAATTGTATTCCATCAGGAATCGTTTGGAAGTTGTCTGACAAATGATAGATCTGCCTTCACTCCTGTTCAGGTTTGCATTCGAAAAAAAAAATAAAAATAAATAAATAAATGAAAAAAAAAATAAAGAAACCAGTAGTTGACAAAGCATGCACACAGTTTGAAATTTCCTCTCTTTTCATGTTCGATTGGGGCAGAAAAAATAAAAATAAATAAATAAACGGGTGGAAAAAAAATCGAAAAGAGTTAAAACGTTTACCATAAGGCTCTCTGTTTTCTAGACAAGGCATAGCAGCAACCACTAACAGCCTCTCGATCAGGAATTTTCTCTAACCAGACATTTTTTCAACCATAGAATGACTGTTTTTTTCTCAAAACAAGAAGAAAAAAAAATAACTTTTTACTAAAATGAGTTGTTTCTTCTTCACGATACAGATATTTCTATTAAATATTATGACAGTTGAAAAAGAAAAAATAATAAAGTAAAGGGTTTTAGTTACATCAAGTTCTAAAATAAATAAAAACCAGTCAAAAGAGAGAGAGAGAGGTGAGTGAGTCCACTTTCCATAATTATCTTAAGGAAATTTTTCTTATTATTCGATTCTTTATGGCTGTATTAAGTTATGATGAAGGTCATCTCATCTATAAAATAAATAAATAAATAAATAAAATAAAAAAGAAACTGGTGAACTTTTCAAAGAATTTCATCCTGATTATATCTTATGTTGATTTTTCTTGAAAAAAGGATTTTTTTTTTTGATCACCTTAAAAAACCACTCTAAACGTTTATAATATTATTCATCATATGAGAATTTTTCTATTCAAAATATTTTACCATTTAAATATACCTAATATAGACTTAGCTATATTTCAAAGATCAGTTCCGACAGTTTAAAAATCTCTTCTTTACGAAAATTTCTCAAATTCTTTTTCTTTTAAGGTTAGGTTCGAACGAGTAATGTCACATCCAAATTGTAATTATTTGCTTTATGCACTTTTCGTGTTAAGCAAAATGAATATTCCTGGCGGTTAAAGGTACATTCAAAGTCTATAATTTTATCTTTCTAGCAAATGCCTACCTATTAATTAAAGAAATTATTAAAAATATGTATATATTCATATAATGAGAGATTAAAAACGACGCCATTTTTAAATTTATCTCATAAAGTAACCTATTATTCAAAGGAAAAAAAATATTTTTGTAGCTAAGATGAAAAATTAAAAAAAACGCTTATACTTTATTTACAATATAGATTTCTTATAATAGAAATCCCCTTAATTAATTAAGGAAACAATTGAATGAAAAAAAACTTTAAAAGAGGATCAAAAAAAACACCGCCATTTTGAATTTTTTCTAATATGTAAATTCATATTCACGGAAATTACGTTAGAAATAATCGTTTACCGAACACAACAGTTGAGATTCAACATTTTAGCAGAACCAATTGACGAGCTATTATTATTTAAAATTATTGAATACTCACTGAATCGCTATGATTAGTATAAAATATTTTATGATAGATAATATAAAAAAGAGAGGTAAGTTTGTTCTAAGTAATTGTCTTTTCTTTGAAACTTAAGGATAATTACCCCTTTTAGGGGATCAAGGGATGCATATCTGATCCACACACCCAGTCAGAAAAAAACTATGGTTGAAACAGGGGGGTAAGGATAGTTCGAAATCCATCGGGTAGGAATCGATTTTTTTATTAGACTATATTAACTACCCCAAAAATGTACGATACAAATTTAAACTAAAAAAAAACTATTTTGGTCTAGCCAAATAGTCTGTTAAAATATTTTTTTATTATTATAAATTTATCAAGCCTTGAGAATTGTTTATTATGTTAAGTTGATTGCATTTTCTCGTATTTGTATTATACCTATACAAATGATTTATTTAAATAAATAGAAAAAGCTAAACTTCGATAAAAAGTATTCGAATTGCACTTTATATTATAAATCAAAAAATTTGTATTTTCATTTCTCAACTGTTTCTTTATTGTGAAAAATATATATACTAGTATATAGGTATAAGGTATACCATACATTTGTTTAAAAATAGTGATTATTTAAGGTCATTAGTGGATCAATTGGGAGAGGAGGGGGGGTTGAGCCTCATGAGACCATATCGCCCTCCGACCATTACGCCCAAGGTTGAAAATGAATTTCTCCTCGTTTCAGACATTTTTGTACACAATGATCAAAAAAATGTAGAGTGAATTCAAAACTAGGGCCGCTCAGCAGGTAGTTGATTGTAGTTGCTGCGTGAAACCAGCCTTATGACTCATTATTTTATGATAGCAATTAAAACATATACCATATAATTTAATAATAAAATCTATAAATTATTACACCATTTAAAGGTGTAAAATAAAACTTTTTGAATCACATTTCCTAACCATGCATCGAAGTCTCTCACTTTTTTTATTCAAGTTCTATTTCAATTGGTTAATTTAATCCCATTTTTTTTATTTTTTATAATGATACCGTTGATAGAAGATGTCGCACCAAAAAGGTACAGCCTCTGCGTTGTCCGGAATAAATCCCGACCTCGTGAAAAGAAGGAGAATACTACTTCAGTTATTGGGTTGGAATTGAAGCCTCCAAATTATTATAATCCGATATATTCATTTTTATATAATGCATTTTCTAAAGTATTTCAATTTTTATTCTACTCGACATTAAATGGGATATTCTAAATTATAATAATTATATGTTTTTCCCAAAGCGTCTTATTATTGTATTTGTTACTCTCTCACTCTCTATTTCTGTCTTTTTCTTTCTTTGGTGAATAGTTTAATGCCTAACTGTACCATGGAACACTTTTTTTTCATAATGGATTTCTTTCCCATCAATTCAAATGCAACTATTTTGAACTTTATTAAACCATGCGGTCGTCGGCATATTTGACTACACTGTGAATTGGTCGCAAAAATGGCCTCCATATAATTTCCACCCCAAGGCGGCTGCAACCATCTTTGAATAAATTAACATACGACGAGTTTATAATATTCTGAATCCTCTTTAAAAGAAAAAAAACTTAGATCCCCATCAAAAATTCGTTTTCTAACAAGCGTTACGCCGCTTAAAAGTATGTGCATGGTATACACTCCTTAAAATACTTTAAAGAAATTTTCTGAAATTATTTATAAATAACTCTTGACTTTTCGTATTGAATGAATGAAACAATCTCAAAAGATTTATTAGAAATTCAAACGTTTTGGGAGAAATTGTCATTTGTCAATGAAATTAAAAAAAAAATTGGTGCTTTTAAAAATGAAATACAGTGAAACCCCTCAAATCCGAATTAATTAGGGCTGTAGCCTGTTCAGATTAGCCGAAAGCAGCTTCGATAATTGAAGATAGCTATAGCTGATATCAAGTGAAAGATTAACTGATGGTTTGTGTGTTTCTATTATTATTTCATTGTTTTTCCAAAGTTATTATTACCTAAAGAATTTCAATAACCAATTTTTATTGTTTTTCAATCCTGGATGACACAAGTAGGTATTCTTTGTTAATTTTTAATTAATTATGTAAAATAAGGTTATAATGTAGAGTATATAGAATATATGTAGATGTAGAATTTATACATAATTGTTTTATGACTAAATAAATAAGTTTCTCTTTTTTTGCGTTCGGATTTTCCGGAATTTCGGATGTCCGGGGTTCGGATTTGAGGGGTTTCATTGTATTAACATATGAATATTTAGAAAATTAACAATGCTAGAGATTGTCTTGGAGATGAAACTACATAGAATAAAAATAAAAATATAAATATTTAGGAAAAATAATTTTTTAATATTGTCCATATTTGACCTTTTATTAATTGAATTTTTGTTTAAAATTTCGATTTTTTCTAAAATTGTTATTTTGTCTAAATTCCGTTCTTTATCGAAGATTAATTGAATTTTCATTATTTAATATTTCGATCATTTCTAATTTTAATTTCTTGAACTTTAATGAAAAATTAAATAAACATCTATTTTATTAGTCAATTAAAATTATAAGCTCTTATGACGATATATGACTTGTCAATATCAAGAAATTATGGCCGAGAATCAAACATCTTATTAGATATGTTTTATTCATGACAGAAAAAATCGCCCCCTCAATTGAAAACTGAATTTAAAATCGAAATCACTCGATTTTAAAAATAAAATTCAATACAGAGCCATTCCATGAAAATTCCATCCAGTAGCTAGCAGAATTTTATATTTGATTTTTTTAAAACTTGAGCAAAATTTCCTTGCATGGCATACGTGTTTGTGTATATCCACAGATGCTCCCAGCTTTTTAGTTAGGTGGGGAGCAGGGACAAAATGGAATTGCGGATTACAAATAAATTAACTACCTATAAGAAATTTAGAAAAAATAAATTTACTATACGAAAGAAAATTAATAATACCCATTTTCTTTTCATTAGTTAATTTTGATTAAGTATTTATATTATTTTCATTTAAATTTAAGTTTTTAGGGTAGTTGTTTCGCGACAATACTAGCAAAAAATTAATGCTAGTGTATATAGTACAGACAATAAGGATTCATAATTCATAAGCCCAAAACATTTTGCTGTTTATGTACCACTACTAGCCAATCCAGTGCTCGTTTGACACATTTGGCAACACTGTCCGAGTTTGCATATATTTTATCATAGAAATGTCAGATAAAGTAATTTATAAAGGGAGATTTATAAAACAAAAAGTTCTTAATAAGTGATTGAAAGCTGTTGCGACAATGGCTGAAGCAAAAAAATGTCAAAAAAGTACAAAAGTTAACCCACTTTTTAGGTTAAAAAAATGCGTTGTTGTCAGCTTGTTTTTAGTGTGAATTTTTCATTATTTATTCATTTTATCTCAGAAATTGTGTTGTAACTATGAATTAAAATTTTATTAAAAAATGTATTAATTATTGTTTCAAATTGGTTTAGTTTTTTAAAAACAATGGTAAGAAGAGTTTCTTAATTATAATTAAATATGTATATTAACTTTCCGATATCACGTATAGTGCAATGTATAAGAGTCTGAAAAACTCTATCTTTGGAATTTAATATCTCTGGAACTAGATTGTTCATAAATTTCGTTTTGCCACCAATCGATGCAGAATTATTTAAATAATAATCTGTATAAATTTCAAAAAGAAATCTTAAGAAAACGCATATGGTGATACAACTACCTAAAGAATCACTTTGAGTCTAGAGGGGGGAGTCCTCCCCCTCTGGCCATACCTCTGTACACCCATGACTATATGTTATCTATGTCAAAAAGACATTGTCTCTAGGGTTTAAGGCAATTGCCCGAAAAGCAAGTTTGGCACTTGACGGTTCGACGACTTATGAGAGGATAATCCCTTCTGACATGAATAAAACATTAAATATGCTATATCTTTGATTCTCCGTCTTAATTTATTGATAACAATTTAGCCAAAATACAATTTTTATTGAAAAAAAACTTACATAATTTTAGTTAATAAGTATATTTCTAGAATTTGTGGTACAAAAATTGCTTTTGAACTCAGTTTGTGAAACACATGGAATTCTATAAAAATTATTTTTTGATTTGGCAACAGCGCTCGGATGATGATGATTGCTCTCAGGGCTGTGTATAGTGTTAAAAGAAGCCAGACAATAGGAGGCCATATACGGAGGAGAATTTTGAAAGATTTGGTCTGAGGACCATCAATTTTCTTGAATAATTTTTTTGTGTACATGTGTAATGATTGGCGGTACAAGTCGCAATGGAAAAGTTAATAAATAATGAGAACTTGGCTCAAAATCTCTGTGACATTTGTATACACAATTTTAAGTTTGATGGATTATGTTAAAATAATCTTAAACAAGGAATTTCTTTACGACCGATTTTACTAATCATACTTAAACTAAAATGGCAGTTAGTAAAATCAACTTTAAACTTAATTTAAGTTTGGTATGTGAAATCGGACGTTAGTATACTTTTAAGTTTAACGAGACAACACCATTATTATATCTTCTAGACCAGGGATGTCCAGCCCATGGCCCGAGGGCCTCATGCCGCCCAGTATTGCAATGTTTGTGGCCCAACATAAAATCATAAACTTCATTTAAAACATTGAGATGGAGTTTATGAGGCATTTGTATTGTGTGCATGTGTGTGAGATCGCTCTCTGCAAT
>JALMQS010000153.1:62031-89782 GCA_024734495.1 Forficula auricularia | reverse complement strand
CGTTGCTCAGGCAACCATAGGTCTTCCGAATGCACCGCAACAAATCTAAACTGCATTAACTGTGTAAATTTGAAGAAAAACAACCAAATTTATAAAGATATCACAACAAACCACGCAGTCTGGGACCCAACATGCAGCGCATATAAAGAAGCTATTCGGACATTTAAAAGAAGGATGTTAAATCGCAACCACATGGAGAATGAAAATCACTGCCCTACACATCAGGACCCGGTATAGCAACCAAGGAGTCCGCTTCTCTTGCCAGTCAAAACTGCGGAGGTCGGAATTCCCGTCGCGCCTTTGGGGTCTCAGTATGGAAGCTTTCGAAGTGATGATGGCTGTGGCAACATATGTAATGTTGGAAAATCATTAAATAGTTCATGGAATCACGGATCTAGTCTGAAGTTTGCTAGTTGGAACATCAGTGGATTCAAGAATTTTCTGGGTCTGTGCCGGGAAGAGGCTGGACGACTGTTGGAATGCGATGTGATCTGTCTGGAGGAAACATGGTGTACCTCGGTGCCCACACTGCCACTGTGCTGGTCGGACTACCGGGTGATTCACTCGCCGGCTTTAAAAGAGTTTACAAAGGGGAGGCCGAGTGGTGGCATTCTTCTCTTGGTTAGATCTGCACATTGTGTGGAGGTCTTGTCGTTGGATCGATTGTGGATTTCAGTGCAATTAACGTGTGGCACCACACAAATTATTATTGTGGGTGTATATTGGCCCCCTAAATACGAGGTGATCAGTTGTTTGAATCGGCTTGCCGAGATGCTTGAGGAACTACCCTTGGACTGCCCTTTATTGTTGTTTGGGGATTTCAACTGCAGAATTTCTGGTTTAAATAATCTAAACGCGGAGATATTTGAAAGCACAAGGCTGAGTTTTACAAGAGCCTCAAGAGATGAAATTGTGAACAAAAGAGGAAGATTGTTTGTTGAAAGAATTGAAGAGCATGGCCTTGTAATCTGCAATGGACGTTCGGTATCGGACTGCTTTGGTGATTATACATACGTCTCACAGCTGGGCTGCAGTGTAATTGACTTAGCCTTAGTAAATCAAGAGATGTTACAGATTGTGAATGATTTCGAAGTCTTGCATGGTTCGGCCGAAGCAGATCATAGATTGTGTCTACTTAGTTGTTGCTTGGCGACTGAGCGGAGAGTTGGCGAAAATGACTCATTACGTGTTTCTAAAAATAAGATCAAGACCACTGCGGACGATATGCAGCTTTTCAACCAGGCTCTGGCGAATGATGCTAGAATATATTATAATGACGAGGACAGTGAAAACCTTTATAAGAACTTTGTGGAGGTAATGCTGGATACGGCTAGAAGTTGCAATGGAATGAGTAAGCTGGTGGGAGGTTTGGAGAGAACTATCACAAAACCGTGGTTCGATGTGTCTTGCAGAGCGGCTAAGAGGAAAGTTAACTCTGCATACAGAAAGCTAAAAAAGGACAGACTGTGTTTGCAGGAATATTTGGAGATTAGAAAGGCCTACAGACTCCTTACAAGGAACAAAAAAGAGGCATACTGGCATGAATTTATCTTGAAGCTTCAAAATGTCAAGAGACCTGACGGCTTTTGGTCGGCCATAAGAGCATCGATGAGGAGGTCAGGAGGACTCAACGAGGTGGACCTTGGGACTTGGAATGTTTTCTTGGAGGGGATCTACAGGACCAGACCTGTGGACAGCTTGTTAATGTTGGGTGTTGGACACCCTTTCTTGGATGCGCCATTTGACCTGGATGAACTACACGTGGCAACAAGCCAATTGAAGAGTGGGAAGGCTCCCGGGCCTGATGCTATTCCGAATGAGGTTTTGAAACACCTGACACCCGAGTGGGACCACTACCTTTTAAACTTGTTCAATAATGTTCTGGACAAGGAAAAGGTCCCCAGAAATTTCACGGAGACCGAGCTCTTCTTTGTTTTTAAAAATGGTCTGAAGTCAGACCCAAGGAACTACCGAGGAATCGCCCTAATGAATTCTATGCTAAAGTTGTTTACTTCTATGATTGGCAGGAGGTTGGAGCTGTGGACTACCGAGTGCGAATTGATCCCAGAGGAGCAGGCGGGTTTTCGTAGGGGATACAGCTGTATTGATCAAGTCTTCTGTTTGTCCTCGGTGTTGGCAATAAACACCAGATTACCGGGTAGAACTGTTTTCGGTCTCTTTGTGGATTTTGAGAGAGCTTTTGACTCTATAATACACGTGAAACTGTGGACGAAGCTGTTGGGTTTAGGACTGAGCGCCAAATTGTTGAGAGTCATTAAGTCCATCTATGATGGAGCAAGGTTGAGGGCAAGGGTCGAAGATGGGTATACCGACTATTATGAGGTTTCAAGGGGGGTCTTGCAGGGTGAGTCTTTGAGTCCATTGTTGTTCTCACTATACATCAGTGATATAGTTGAATTTTTCAAAGAGAGAGGTGCTGAGGGGGTTGAAATTGTTGCGGGAAGAGACGTCTCAATGTTGCTTTTTGCGGATGATTTGGTGATATTGGGATGGTCGTACAGTGACATAAGAAAGAAATTGGGCATTTTGAGAGACTACACCATGGTAAACGGGTTGACACTTAATATAGCCAAGACAAAGATTGTCCAGTTCCGTAGACATGGAAGAGGAAAGAGATTGAATCCGCTGTGCTGGGGCGCAGATAAAATAGATTTCGTGCCACAGTACAAATACCTTGGGGTGGTGTTTTCGAGCTCGGGAAAGTTTAGACTCGAGTCTGAAGCTTCGGTCGGGAGGGGTCGGCTTGCTCTGGGGAGGGTGCTTGGGGTGATCTGGAGAAACAAGAAAATTACATGGGAGGGAATAACAAAGCTGTTTGACTCTGTGGTAATGGCCACTGCCCTATATGGTTCCGAAATCTGGGGACTGCGCTACATGGAGGTCATAGAAAAGGTGCAGATGGAGTTCTTCAAGAGACTACTGGGATGGCCGAGAACTACTCCCAATTACATTGTTCGTGTGGAGTTGGGAAGACCTCATCTGAGTTTGTTCATTTTGAAGCGTGCGCTGAGCTGGTGGGATAAAGTCTCAATCATGCGGGAGGACCGTATTCCTTGGCTCTGCCGAGATGGGCTGAGACGATTGGACTCAAGGAACGACGAATGGAGCTGGCTGAGTCAACTTGCGAAGATGCTTGCAGAGGTAGGCGAGGAACGACTCCTGGAGAGGAGGAACATAGGGGAATTGATGCCGATGGTATTGGAAAAGTGGAACCAGTTGTGCCGAGGGAGAGACGTCGCGAGGATCGAGAGATCAAATTACAGTGAGGTATACAGGAGACTGGCGTCCTCGACACCAGGTCCCTATCTGGTGACGAAGTGCAGTTGGGCTGCGAAGAGGCTGATGGGTCAACTGAGGGTGGCTGGGAGCGGAAGACTTGTGCTCAGTGTGGGGGGGTGTGTGTTGAAATTCAATACAGAAGAAGAATGCACGCTCTGCAACCTGAGGGTGGAGGAGGACCTGTTCCACGTGCTTACCGAGTGTCCGATGTACAGAGAATGTAGGGATCGAGTTCTGGGGGATGTGTCAAGAGGAGGAATATTGTGTATTTTGGAGACTGATGATACAAACATTATATATAAGATCTTAAATTTTATAAGAGGCATTAATTCGATTAGAAGTGTGATTTTGGAATGAGAATGAATTGTGATTGGTGTTACGATCTGGAAAAATAATGATGTACTTGTTTGTGTACCTTGTACAAAAAAACAATAAAATTCTATTCTATTCTATTCTATTTAAAACATTGACATTTATATGTAGAGATATATTTATTCCCTTTTTCGAAATATGAATGTACCTACATTAGTAAAATGCGTGAAGCTTTTTTCAAGAAAAAAATTCACTAAAAGCAAAATTATAAGCTCAACTATATAAGATAAAAAAAAATAATGAAGTTTCAAATATTTAAAAATTCTTCTTATTCTCATATTTTCATTTTCTAAAATATTTATTGTATTATTTCAGTAATTTATATGCTACGGTACTAACCAAGTCTATATTGTTGGTGAAAAAAAAGCTCAACTATATAAAAAAAAAAAATAATGAAGTTTCGAATATTTAAAAATACTTCTTCTCATATTTACATTTTCTAAAATATTTATTATTTCATTAATTTATATGCTAAGACCCTATGACACTAACCAAGTCTATAGTTATCATTCTCGTACAAGGAGACAAGGAATTGGGCTTTTCTAGGACAATCACAATCAATTTATAATTTCTCTCCTGTGGACTAAAACTTGTCAGGACTTGTCTTTTAGATCCTTGCACGTGCTTACATGTTAATAGATAATGGATAGTCAGGGATTATTATATCCGTGAACCTTTTAAAAAACAAATGACCATTCCTCATATCCTTTTTTAATCCCATTCGATTTAAACCAGGGCTGTCCAACCCGTGGCCCAATATAAAGTCATAAAATTCATTAAAACATTGAGATTTTTATAATACTGGAAAACACACAACAATATGGCCTGAAAATTTTTTTCTCTAAAATAAGAAATCTGAAAATCTACTGTGAAGTTTTCCAAAAATAAAAGTGCTAATTTAAAATTTTGAATCTGTAACTAGATTTCAACATTTTCACAAAATAATGTTCATTTTGGTCTATTTTTGACTCTATTTTCATTAGAAATAAATTTTCTACTCTCAAACTTTCTGATTGAATGTTCTAAAATAACAATTAGATACCGATCTGAAAGAAAAATTGAATATTGCCTCTTTATTAGAATTTTATATTAATTATCTAACTAGAAAAAAATAAATACTAATACATAATATCATTTTTTGTAAGTATGTAGGTATGTATTTACATATTCGATAAGCTTTTTTCAAGTATAAAATTTATGAAAAGTAAAATTAGAAGCTCACTAATTCACTATCGTCTAAAAAAATAATAAAGTTCTTATTTTAGACAAATTAACTTTTAAAAGTTAGTTTTAATTTTTTCTTAAAGCAATTTGAGAAGCGAAAGTTAAATAATGTAATCAATAATATCTTATTTAATTCTACATATTTAGAAAATTATTTTATTATTTTTTTTTTAAAGATCATCCGTGGCCTAGTTGGTAAAGGCGCTCTTCGGCTAAAGGAGAGAGACACAGGTTCGAATTCCGTCGGGTTCTCAATTCTTATTTCTACATTATTAACTATCTTTTTTGAATAACAAATAACAAAATAATTATAATATTTTATCCGTGGTCCGAGACAATTGTTTTCTTCAAATGTGGCCTGTGTATGCCAAAAGGTTGGACACCCCTGTTCTAGACATCTTAAAGACATTTCGCTTATCTTGCTGGTAATCTTTCAAAGCTCTTGAAGACCTCTTAAGTTATCTCTTGAAAGTCTTCAAGTTTTTTGTAATTAACTAAAAAAATTCCACAAATATTTAGAGAATTATCATTATTTTTATTTACAACATACAACATATATGATTTTTATTTATTTATTGGTTTCTAATGAAATATTTAAGTTTATAGCATCTTCTTTCATTGTCATTAAAGTTAGTTACTTTTTTTTCTCTCGTGAAACTTAAATAATTGCGAGTAATTAATTCCAATAAATGTACTTTTTATAGGTATCATTATACGAGACTATCATTAGTAATAGAATGGTTTGTAAAAATGATGTATACTCTGGAAATTCATTTCATAGTAAATTTAATGGGTTTAATGATTAAGTATTTCATAAAAATTTTAAATATTAATTTAATAATTATATAATTATTGTATGTATGCTTTATGAATAGGTAGGTATATATGGGTAAAACTATTTTAGAATTTATTTCAATTAATGACCATAAAATTGAAAATGGAATTTGTTTAGTTTCTTATTTAACGATTTAATAAAGTTTTTTAAATATTAGAGATAAATAATATTTTTAGTTGATTAAATAAGGTAAATTCACACAGTATAAAACACATTTTCAATTCAATAATTTATATATCTTAACTGCATTCATGATGCAAAGTAATAATATTTAAATTGAACCAATTAAACTCTCTACTTATTATTACCAATGTTTCTAATATAAAATAGAAATTTCAAAATTTTTTACCAGTCATACTTTTTATTAATTTTTTTTTTTTTGCTAAGAAAAATATACAAAAAATTATAGGTAGATATATATAAATAGGAGTGTATCCAGAAATTATTTTCGGGGGAGGGGGTTGCCATTTTCAAATCTATAAATAATAATTATTATAAACATTTAGTAGGGTATAAAATCTGAAATTATTATATTATTTTTGAAACGTATGACATACCTATTAAAATTTATCATTTTACAATCAAATCGAAAATATATTATATATTTAGGGCCGGTTGTATGTCGTAAAGTAAATGCTTTTTACCACTAACACAGGGTAGATGGTAAATGGAAAGATTGGGATGGCCAATCCTTCCATTTACCATCTACCCTGTGTTAGTGGTAAAAAGCATTTACTTTGCGACATACAACCGGCCCTTAGTGTAGAACGAGGGGTGAACCGCCACCTAATATCGTGTACACTTACTTCCACTTCCACTTTCATTTCCAAGTAGAAGATAATAGATGACGGGGCATTATCTAATGAATTCCAAAATAATTCTAGATAATGCTCATTATAATAATTATATATTGCTTATATTCGATTGGGGTGTTTTAAGTACTTTTTTTTTATTTAATTGAAAATTTAAATTCACTCTCCTCAAAAATTTACTAAATGTAACTTAACCCATTCATTCCATAGAGTTTTCAAGTGTAAAAATCGTTAAGAAATCGTGCTGAAGATCATTTTAAGAACAAAAAATTATATAATACTAGCTGACGTCCGGGCCCTCGGCCCGGCGTCACCTAGCTCCTGACGGGGAGCGTCTCGTTTTATGGTTAAAATTTATATTGTTAATTTACTTGTCAAAATTATTCCCTTAACCAAAAATAATATTGACAGTTGAAAGATTTCCAAAAAGCTATTATCGGCCATCTTGTTTGTTTGCTTTACCCCCCCCCCCCCCAGAGAGGCGCTGGCGTTGTTTCCTCGAAAAAATATTTTTTTTTTTACATGCTACAGATGTGATTTCTATAAAAACACTCGTGTATTTTAATGGAATGTTGTGTGAAAATTTCAAAGAAATCGGTGAAGAACTTTCGGAGATCCTTCAACGTAACAGTACATTTTTATTTATATAAATGTTATGTGTTGCAGTACATTTTTATTTATATAAATGTTATGTGTTCCCATCCCCGAGAATTTTCCAAAAATTGTTATGCTTATTGTGAATTGTCGTATATATATAAGAAAAATTTAATATAAATTGTAGATAAATTACCTTAAAAAGGTGAAGACAATAGTATAACGAATTTCTTATAAGTTGTAAATATGAAGATTCTCACCTGAAAAATAACAAAACAAAACTACAATTAATATAATTTTACTAATTAGAAAACTTATTTTCTTTTAAATTTAAATATAATATAATTTAATTAAATGCAAATTTAGACTAAGTAAGCTAGTCACGTAATCACTATTAATCAATTCCCATTTCGGTATCTACTCTTAGTAATAGTAGGTAGAAGTATAGATCTTTAGACTATTGTTGACAAAACAAAAACTTCTTGAATATTGAAACTATTTATTTTATTAGTCGGGAAACTCGCCGAGCAGCCGGGGAATTGAATTCACCAGTATTTATTCAATTTTTTTCTCTATGTATGTTTGTGTGTTTGAATTCAGATACAGGCAATAACACAAGAACACAAGCTCTTAAACAGTTTATACTATATTTTCATCGAAAAGAACTAATTATCTAATCAGTTCTCTAGCTAATTTGGCTTTTAGTTTCGGAAATTTTAGATTAAAAATGCAGAAAATCAAATCCATAAATGACAAAGCTGTAATTTAGCACATAAATTTATAAAAAAAAAAAATCACAAGAAGTTGTCATTTACTAGATCTGAGATAGAATGGATAATTTTTAATTATATGTCAGAAGGTTTGTGTTCACACTCTAATGAATTGAACCCGAGTGCCAAAATGAGCACTTCGAACCATCCGGCTTCCCTGTAAGTTGAACGAAAATATATAAAATAAATATTTCACTCAAAGATTTAATCTTTATTTTTAAAATTCCGCATTCTATTCTAAATTTAAACACATAGCCATGTTAGGTACATACTTTAAATAAAGATGGAGGAGTGTTCTAAATTTCGAATATCTTCAAAATTCGAAGGGAAATGAAATTACTTTTCCCATAAGAGTTCAAAATAGCCGATAGTAGTAGATTTTAAATTTCTAAAGAAATAACGAGAAGCTATCATCATCATTTATCAGATCCAAGATGTAATGATTAATTTTTCAGTGTCAGAAACGTTCTGCTCAGCGAATCGAACCCGAGTGCCATTTAAACTCTGGCATAGCAATCTGTTTGAATTTAGAATTACTAAATTTCTTCCAGAACTTAAGTGACTTGATTTAAATTTTTTCATCAAATTGAAGGGTTGGTTTTGTCACAAATATAATAAAACAATAATTTTAATAACTATTAGAATTATTTAATTGATAACTATACAGTTTCGGTCACCACTGGTCGACCATCCTCAGTAGTTCTAAAAATTGAAATGAAACATTTATTTACAATTTTTTCTTTTATAGAGAATTATATAATACAAAATTTATTTTATTTTTTTATTTTTACAATAATTTGAAATCATACATACATCTCGTTCAAGAACCGGAATTTGTCATTTCACATGAAGAATTACTAGTCTGAAAAATTTTACAAGGGAACGTTAAATCATTGAATGAAATATTTAGCCCCATATAGCTATAGGTTAGAGTGGTTCACCTCACAGGGTAGCCAATTAGCTAATTTTGGAACTCAGGTTCGATTACTGAGCAGATGAACAGAAAACCCTGCTGACATATAACTAATTAAACTATCAAATCTATTTAGGGTTGAAATTTTGCAAAAATCACTCACAACGAATTATAAATATTTATTAAACATGAACAACACATAATACAATATAACTAGATAGTAGTTTTTACTACATAGTAATTATATCAATTGTATTATTTGTTGTTTGTGTTCACTAAATAATGTGATTTAAACAAAATCTCAACCCTTAATAAATTTAATTACAAAAATACAAGCTTTAACAGCTACATATTTAATAAACATAATAAAATATCCATTCCATCTCTAGTGATTTCTTTAGAATTTTATAGTTTTCTTACTTCTTACTAAATAGTGACAATTTTTGAAAACTTTATATTAATAAACCGCGCCTTTGTGGTAAAAAAATCGTTCGCAAAGCAAGAATTGTCAAATACTGAGTCATTAATAAGTGTTTTTTTTATTCCAATTTATTTATTTATTTTTTCACTTTAAAGTCAAAAAATTTATGAACTGGATTTGATTTTTACCAAGTTGATTTACACTTTTCATATTAAATTTATCTTGAAGAATTTTCAAAGAAATTTATTATTTCACTATATGCAATTTTATATAACGAATATCTTAATTAAATGTCGATTTTTTTTTTTTTTATTTTTCTCTCATAAAGTCCATCATAATAACTAGATTTATATTTAAAAAATATTAAATTACAATTTCTTTCTTTTCATTAATTTTTTTATCCCACTCTTAGCACCACATAAAAATAAATAAATAAATAAAAATAAAAATCAATTTTATAAACCTTGTAAATAGAAAATTAATTCAAATATTTTCAGGCTATGAAAAAGATTCGATATCAATTTTTATATTATATTTTGTTACTGACATTTCAAAATCCTATAAATTTCAAAATTAGCAAAGTGTATCGTGCGAAAAGATATTAAATAATAAAGAAAAATCTTCAAAGAAATTAAAATTGTTGAAGGGGGGTTTTTTGCGCCTATATCATATTAAAATGAAAAAAAATATCCACATCTAACACTTAAATAGCTTTGAATAGATTTATTAGTTCAATTAATACTTAAAGAGTTCGGGATTTGTAATATATGTATTGAAATAAAGTAATTTGTTCCAATTAAAGTGCTAATATCGTCGGCATAACTAGAAGTGGCTTCTTCAGGAATAATTATTTTTTAGAAAGAAAACTTAAATATTTCTTTTTAGAATAGTCAGATTTAAATATGCAGAAAATCAAGAAAAAATAAATTAATATATGAAGAGCGATCGAATAGTTGTGACTAATGAGGTGAAATTTGGCAAGGATATTTGTATTAATAAAGTTAATATTATTTTTTTTTTTCAGTGCAATTGAATGAGAAGATGCTATTTCCTTTTTTAAATTTTTACCTGAATTTTATTTTCTCTATAACGAGTTTTGGTCCAAGTGCAAAAGGCAAAAGGCCGTTCCTAGAATAATAGAAATTAAGAAATAAATTTCTAATAATCTGAAACAAGTCAGGACTTGTATTTGGCACCTTTTCATCTCTGAGCTCTAAAGTAAGAGAGATATTATTATATCCGTGCTCCTTTTAATAATTTTATTGATCACATTCTAATTAATGAATCGCTCACCTGCATATTTACAGTATAAATTGTTCAATTGAAAATATTTATAAAGAGAAACAAAGAGGTTGTCCTCTAACATTTAGGGCAAGCGGTGTTGATTTGTAGTGAAACATATTAACCCCAGGAGTTTTTTAACGGGTTATAGTGGTGTTTCACTAGTAAAAAAATAAAAATTGCCTTTAATTATATTTTTGGAGATTTTTTATTTTTCTCTATACATATTTCGGGTTATGATCCCATCATCAGGAGCTTAACAAAAGACTGTTGAAACGTTAAACTCCTGATGATGGGCTCATAATCCGAAATATGTATAGAGAAAAATAAAAAAAATCTCCAAAAATATAATTAAAGACATTTTTTAATTTAATTTTTTTTACTTGTGAAACACCACTATAACCCGTTAAAATGTTGTCCTCTGTTTGCCTCTGTCTATATATGTTGCAGTAAAACCCTGTTTTTAGTAAGAACGGATTCTTACTAGTAAAAACGCGTTTGACTGAATACCTTTGTGGCAACTAGAATTTACTTATGTTGGTTGAGTTTGGTTCAAAGGTCTATAATAATCATTTTTGACATTCTGCCTCATTTTGGGTGTTTATTTTCAAAAAATTTTAAACGAAAATGGCAAAGTTGTAGAGGATGTAATTTTTGACATTTAAAAATAAACACCCATAATTAGGCAGAAGGTCAAAAATGAAGAATCTAGACCTTTGAACCAAATTCAACCAACATCAGTAAATTCTAGTTGCTAGAAAGGTATTCAGTGAAACGCGTTTTAACTAGTAAGAACCCGTTCTTACTAAAAAACGGGGTTTTCCCGAAACATATATATTATGATCGGTTCTTTCTAGTTTGTCACTAATAAAAACTGCACAGGCAGGCAGAGTCTCCATTCTGATCATGTTGCTGGCAAGAGCAGTAGCAGTAGCAGCAGCAGGCACTAACACACATTCCAAATTTAATTAACCGTGGCTACGGTTTTTGCTCCGCTATAGAATGGACAAATGGAAGGACGAGAGAAGACAGGAATCTGTCCTTTGTTGTTGTTGTAGTTGTGTGGTTGTTGTCAAGGTGCTGGAGCCGTCTATCTATTCCAGGCTACCTCTTTTTACCTCCCGACAAACCATGTTGCTTTAATAAATTTACTATTTATTCTAACTAGCAAAAACAGACTATAAACTTTAATTTACGATCTTATAATTTCTAATTAGAATCAAGCATTTGAAATGGACCAGCAGCGACACAGCGAGGCGTTGAAGATTTTTTCTTCTTCATCTTCTTCTGCTTCTTCTTCCAGCCCCTCCCCCCTTTAATTATCTATCTTCACTATGATGTAATTTGTGATTAACGGAAAATTATATTCAAATTACAGAAAGAGAATAGAAATTATCTTTTTTCTACTTACAATCTAATAAATTGCATTATTCTAGTAATTATAGATTGCTTATTCAATGTACATATTAACGATTCGAATTACATTCAAGAATAAATAAACTAGTATAGATTTCTTTTGATGACATTTACATTTACATTGCCTACCGGGCAACATAGTATTCAATTCACTCAAAACATTTTTAGCTCATTATGTTGAAAAATGTCTGGAACGTGGAGAAAAATCATTTTCAACCATTATTTTTTTACTTTATCCAATGTGAAGCATGGGTAAAGTATTGTAATCGCTCTCGGGGGAAGCGCGACTTCAAAGGGTCCTCAGATAAAGACTACGGAACCCTAGATATCAATTAAAGTAACAAATTGTAGTATTCAATTAGGTTGAATTTTAGCACGTGACGGTTTTGCCAAAAATTACATTGGGGTCAAAAAGTGCGATTTTTCCATTTAGTGCATGGGGATGGATGTATGTTATCGGTTTTTTGTCCACGATTTTTCCACACCGTTGAACCGATTGAAATGAAATTGGAAACCTAGCATTATTAAAAAAAAATTAAGAGCTGATTAGTTTTTGGTACATTTCGATCCACAAACATTAATCATTTATTCCAGTACTTTTTTAGTTTTTTCTAAATATCTTGAAACTGACTTTTTTCGAATGGAATTTTAATGAAATTTAATATTGTAATAAGTACCTTGAGGATTACAAAAAAGGTCTTATAAAGTTTTTAGTAAAATTATATTTTGAAGTACTTTACTATAGAGTAAGATGTACTTTTTTTTAATTCTTTATTATTTTATTTTAAACATGGACTGCAAATAGCTAGTGATATCTGATTAATAATAAAGGAATAAGAATATTAATATTTCAAATGATATTTGATAAAGTTTAGCTACCATCCGTTGCAGTTTATTCTGTCTGTGTGACTGGATTCAGATACGATAACTTTAGAACGAAAAGTCGTAGAATGTTTGCGCTTGTGCTAAAGTACTTAATTGTATTATCAATGTGGAGATGTGATTAAATTTTGAGCTTTCTAGCTCCTAATCTTCTGGTTATAAAATGCAAAAGTATTATTCATGAAATTATGTTTTTTGAATAATTTTTTTTTGGGACTTTAATCCGTTCCTACAGGGGTTTTGCATTTATTAACCAAAATTTGAAACAGCGAAATAGCGGATCAAGTCTTGAAAAAGTTTCACTTTTTCCTCTAATTTCTTCATTGAATTACCAACATTAAAATTATTGAATGAAAAAAATTGAAAACTCAATAACTCTTTCCGAAAATTTTTGGGTTTTGGCATTTTGTCTGCGAATCGTTTGGCCTAGAAGATTAAAACTTGATGTAAATGGTGGATTATTAAATATATTACTTATTATTTTGTGCCAAATTTCAACTCATTATTTTATCGATAAATCTCAATAAAATACTTCACTTATATTTTTTTTTCAAATTTTCTTGATTTTTAGGACACCGAAGGTACAAATTGAAAGTGGACATGTCACTACAATTTCTGACTGTCCTTTTGTTTGCCAGATCAATGTAACTACTAGTAGTATTAAAGTAAAGAAGGCACAACTTTAAATTTACAAGTTATAGGTATGTATAGTTGTTTACCTCTAAATCAAAAAACATCCTAAAGTTTTAACCACGAGATTATTTTTAGAACCCCGCTATGGAGCTGGGCTAGAATTGGTCAATAGTATTCATCACCTGCTTGTCGTAAGAGGCGACTAAACGAGGTTGACTGAAGGGTGAGCTCCCCGCCTATTGCCCGCCTATTGCCCCATTTCTGGTGTAACTATTGCTAACTCAAACCTCATTTTCTCTAGATCCGCGGTTCCTAGCCTAGGGGTAATTACCCCTATGGGAGTATATTAGCTATATGAAGGGGCTAATCAGACTAAATAATATAGTAGAACAGAAAATTTTTCTAATTCTGCAAGTATATTTTTGTCATAGGTTTAGCTAATTTTCAAATTTAAATACTAATTAAAATATCAAAGTTCTAGAAATTGTAACTGAAAGAACATGGATAATTTTTAGTAGAAAAACAAATGGTCTACAATAATCCTTTTATTTGTTTATTAACAAGGGGTAAAGACACATATGGCTTGCATGGTCATAGTGGTAACAAAACTAAAAAGCTTAGGAAACACTGCTCTAGATTAATTAATTAGTAAATAAGATTTCTGAGTATAAACATAGATATTTTTAAATCCAATAAATCAAGTTTAAAAATCATTAACTTAACTACGATAATACTTCATTTCCCGATGGGGTTGATTAAATAAAAAATAATTAAAATAAAAATATTACCAAGCGAAGCTTGGTCCGCCAAGTACTTATTACTTAGACAAATAATAATTAAGTTAATTGATGAATTGCTTAGCTCAATCGGAAATAAAATTTTGAAATTCTATCAAATTTTATATATATATATGCATATTAAAACATATTAAAAACGAAGAGAAACCACTAAAAAGATAAGAGGGGAAAAAAAGGAAGAAAAGTTGAATAATAAAACAATTATTGAAAAGGCATTCAAGTCTCCGGATAACAAGCCAATAAAAATAAAATTTAAATTTAATCCAAAAAAGAAACCCTTTCGCGTTGTTGTTTTTTTTTTTTTTTTTTTTTTTTTTTTATTCATGATTTTAAAAATAGAATTCTGGTCTTGTGAGGTGACTCTGTTGTTGGTGTTGTTGTATTTTCATTAGAATTTTTTCGCTTCTTAAAAACGTCCTATCATAAAATATCTTACGAGAATAAAATATTTGATATTACTATAAAAAAATAATAATTTGATATAAATTCTGTAAATAAGGATATGGAGGAAGTTTTTACTTAAGGCGGTGTTCTCTCGGGAGAGTAGAGCTTAATTATCTTCAAGAATTCATGATGGTCTCTTATTTACAGGTTTTAATAGAGCATTCATATTTCAATTTATTCATCTTGCAGCAACCCGCATTATTTCTTAAGAAAAAAAAAATGAATTCGTCATTAATTTCCCTCAAGATAACAATTTAATTCAGACTTAAAGCAATATCAGTAATGAAATTTAATAATTTATTTCCTTCTTACGATTTCATGCAAAAATTAAGAAATTCATGTTAAATTATTAAAGGAGTAAGATGAGGCCTATATTAAATATGTTGGTGAATTTTGATGGCAGATAGTAATGAATTAAAAATTTTATTTTATGTTTATTTTGCTGACATTTTGATACGTTAATTGTACTGTCTTTAATGCATATAAACAGTCATGAAATATAGTTGGTATATTCATTCATATAAAATACAAATTATCTATATAAATATTATATACTTACTATTTAATGAATGTTTGTTTATTTTCTAAATATATTTACATATATGTTACAATTATTATTAATCGAAACGTCAGGAATATATAAGCTAATAAAATATATTATAATTAAAAGCGAGTGAGTTTTATAATTTTTGAAAAAGTTAGGGTTTTTTTGGAAAAATTTATTCCCTACAGTAGGTAACTAGGTATATGTTTTGCCAAATTATTAGCTTTAATTTAAGGGAGTTCGGGACTGTTTATCATTTTTATAAGAAAATTCTCCAATTTTTACCATTGAATCATTGATGTATTAAATATTTATTCCCGAAATATGAAGTTGATCGTCTCTCCCATTACCATTACCGAGAAATAATTTATTGAAAATTATTCTTTTAACATAGAAGTAAATAGAGCGAACTTTTAAAAGAGCTATAACTTTTATACAAATTATACCATTTTCAACAAATTTATACAGATCAATAATTCAACTTTTATGAATAGAATGATATATTTTTCAATAGATTTGACAGTCTAGTTAATTAGTTGTTCATAAATGAAAAAATAAAAAGGTATTTGCAGCCAACAGAATATAACAAAAGCACTAGTATAGAATTACAACTCTATTTCTTGAAATCGTTTTTGTGTTAAATAAATGTTTTTATAATGAGAAAAAATTTATTTCAATATTCTTTTTATTAATATTATCAAAACAAAGATTTTTATTCGACATTAACCTCATTATTAACAATTTTTTTTTATTATTAAAAAAATTAGTAGGCTGACGTTGTCACTCTGCATAAATACAAAAGATTTTTTCAAAGATCAACAAGATAGATAAGCTGTCCCGGACTCCTTTAAAGAAGATAATATAAGATCTTAGTAGATATTATGGTAGAAGTTGAAATTTTAGTAAAATCACACATAATTAATTAAAAGTATTTATTGAACACGAATAAATAATACAATAAAACTACGACACTTCGATCGACCTATTCTTCGATCACTCTCAAGTATGAGAATATGTCGATCGAAACGTCTTAGTTTTATTGTATTATTTATTCGTGTTCAATAAATAATTATAATTAATTATGTGTGATTTTACTAAAATTTCAACTCTTAATGAAAGTAATCACAAAAATAAAAGCTTCAAAAGAGAGAGCTTCATTACTAGCAAATTTTATTAGATATGTTTTATTTCATGTCAGAATGTTGTTTTTGCTTTAAGAGAGTGTTAGCCGAATCAAAATAGTTAGGTATTTACATATGTTATAAGATTTATCCCTAACCCCGTGATATGTTTAATTTCTATTTTAATTAACCTACATTACAATTTTGTATTCCAAATTATACATTATTTTATTATTATTTTTAATTTTTACAAACAGTTTTTGGGGCGATTTTCTACTACTAAGGGATAGGATTTTTAAATTTTTATTTTTTATTTTTAACAAGGAAATGGCTCCAAGTAAAACTTTGTTTTATTACATTTTTTTTATTTTTTTGGAAAATAATTTACAAAAGAAATGGAATATACAATATCATGTCAAGAGGGGTCCTCCCTCCCGGGGCGAAAAACAGAAGTCGAACCCAAGTACTAAACTTGATTTCCGGGTACTTAGGTTAACAAATATTGATTATGGCAAAAGGATTTAGTCTCAGCCCCGTTTTAAAAATGGAATTTACAAATATTGTTCGCTTTTTGGTTTTTAAACTTATTAAAAAAGCAAGGCAGGAAGTTCAAGCGCTCAAAGGTTAGACACGCCTACTTTTATTCAATTGTGGAATTTATTTTAGTTCCTCCTCGTTTTATTACTACCCTTCTCCCTTTCAAGCAATATGATTGGTGTTTTGTAAATACACTCGTTTTTCTGGGTGGAAACATTGAACACAATAGGCAAAAGCCAGGGGTAGTAGGCAATCATATTTATAGTACTTAGAAAATATCGTAGAAAGGACAATAGAAATTTATATGATAATTCTTAAAGATAGACACTTTTTGTGAACTCATGAAAATTAAATCTTCTGCTTCAATCATGCCCTTATAGTAGCAATGAAAAAAATGATAAATAGTACCAAAATAAAAAGAATTAATAACTACTACTAAACGTTAGTATATTTGTATTAATTAATATGCGAGTATATTAAACAATTTCAGCACGCCTTAACACTTTCAACACCACAAAATTTGAAAGCGAAGTAAATATCTAACACCAAAACCTTTTAAAGTGGTCCGATCGCGACCGTATTATTTTAGTCAAATAAGCACCTGTATAAAAATCTTATACAAAACATTGTTGATGCAAAAATTAGATATATATCGAAAATATTTATTGATTGTCTAATGTTCTTTTATAGAACAATCTAGAAACGTTTATTAAAATTCAAGATTTTACAGTAGAGAGTCTAGCTTTATCAAAGGATATTTGAGATTTTCATTAATACAATGTTAATATTAGTACTAATTAATACCCGAGTATATTATTATAGACAATTTCAATTGGTCCCTAACACTTTTCTAAATCTTTTATAGAACAATCTAGAAAAGTTAATTAAAATTCCAGACGTTTCAGTAGAAATTCTCCCTTTATCAATGGATATTTGAAATTTTCATTGATAAAGGGAGAATTTCCCCTGTAAGGTCTGGAATTTTAATTAAAGTTTCTAGATTGTTCTATAAAAGATTTGTAAATACGTATAGGTAATTTTTTTGGTAGAGAATATAGTTTCGAAGGTTTGATCTTCATCATCAGTCTTTATAATTATAAATCTGTCGAAAATGGGTTGAATGAATTCATAGAAAATTTATAATTTAAAAAACTGGAAATGAATGTCAAACCTTCGAAACTATAGTCTCTAATCAATAAATTATAAATTGAAAGTTTCTTTTTGCAGAGGGTAGCAAAATTTTTATAAAAATTTTTGTAAAACTCACTTTCACATATCAATTCCTGGGAATCAATTGTAATAGACTGATGAAGGGGGCAAACCCCTCGAAACTATAGTCTCGTTATAAATAAATTTAAAAATTTAGTTTTCCAGCAGAAGACACACTCTTTTATTGTCTCCTTTAAATAAATTTTATTATATATATATAGATGTCTGTTTATTTGCATCAGAGGACTTATGGATTACCTTTTCAATTAAAAAGATAAAGATAACCATTGTAGACTGTACTTTTAAGCCTGAGCCCGCATATCTTAAAATGTTATTCCATTTTATAGGACTATTATACATATATTTGATTTTTTTTTTTTTTATTCTAGAAAAAGGAAAAAACTCATTAAATTTATTGTACTATATAGACAATGTCTGACCTTTACTTTTATATAGTTAATGTCTTATTTTTTCATACTAGAGAGATTAAGCTGAGTGGACTAAAGGGAGTTGTATATATTTATATTTATATAGATGTATTTTCAACTTATACATAGAAGAAGCGATTAAAGAATTCAAAGACAAAATTGATACAGGTATAGAAATCCAAGGTCAAAAGATCGCTATGTTAAGATTTGCCGATGACATTGCCCTTCTAGGAAGCAATAAAAAAGAATTAGAGGACGCCTTGAATGGAATTAACCAAATCCTAATAGAAGAAATCAAAATGAAAATAAACAAGAATAAAACCAAGGTCCTAGTATGTACAAAAAAAGAACAAACGAGACAGGAATGCATCAAAATTAACCAAGAAAACCTAGAAGGAGTTAAGGAATTCCGCTACCTAGGAAGTAAAATAACATGGGATGGGAGGAGCGAAAACGAAATTAAATCAAGAATTGCCCAAGCAAAAATGGGGTTTAATTCAAAACAAAAACTACTATGCTCCTCCTCAATCAGCTTAGCAAACAGGAAGTTGCTATTGAAGACATATGTATGGAGCATAGCCATGTACGGGTGTGAAACCTGGACAATTAGAGAAGCGGAGAGAAAGAGATTAGAGGCTTTCGAAATGTGGTGCTACAGAAGAATGACGAATATCAAATGGATGGATAAAATTACAAATGAAGAAGTTCTTGGAAGAATCGGAGAAAGAAGAACCTTGTGGAAGAGTCTGAAGAAGAGAAGAGGTCAGATGATGGGGCACACACTGAGACATGGGGGACTGCTTAGGGATATCTTGGAGGGGGAGGTGGGAAAGAAAAGGGGAAGGGGAAGAACCAGATTAGAATATTTCAACCAAATAATTGGGGATATGGGATGCCAGACATTTAGAGAGGTTAAACAGCTGGCGGGGGACAGAGTCGAGTGGAGACGGATTGTTGCATCAAACCAGTCTTAGGACTGTATACTCAATGATGATGATGATGAGATGTATTTAGTCCAAGTAACAAGTGTTTTAAAAAAGCGTAGTCCATTTAAGATATTGAAACATTGGCTAAGTAGTATTTTGTTGCTGCGTTCTCGATAAGCTATCTTTGGAAAAGACTCTAAATCACGCTTGTCCGTGTTTTTGTTGGCGGAGACAATGTGTGGGCGTATGTCAGATTGTCACATGTCACTCGCGACAGGAACGCGTGTTCGGCAAAACGGAATAAGGAATCCCGAGGGAAGGTCAGGGAGTGTCAAAACCTGGGTGTTGATGGCAACCAAGCTGGAGACTCCAGCTGGAATCGATCCCGGAGATCATTCAAACCACCACACACTCCTCGGGACAATTACAAGTTAAGGAGTCGGTGTTGTCATCTGGTTGACAGTTCAAATGGATTTGCGCTTGGGTTAAAAGCTCCACCTTTGAAGATTAACAGCTCTGATAATCAAATTCCAATTCGAAAGGAGATGGGGGGGGGGGGGGGGCAGGGGGGCAAGTCAGACCCCAAACAAAAGAATTGTGTTTCAATCTGTGTCCGATTTAAGACAGGATCATGTTTTAAATGCTGCCTCATTCAAATTTTATTAGACAATGCACAACATTTATATATTTGCCAAATTTGTTAGAAAAAAAAATGTTTAGAATGATTTTTGCAAGTCACATTACTTTCTAATTGAAAAGATTTTGTTTTGCCGAGAGTAGCAGAGTTTTTGATTCATAAAGAGAAGGTTTTCCTCTGCTTGGTGCAAATAAACATATATGTACCATTATATTATAACTAATATGGGTTCACCATCGGTCGGGATTTTGGGTGCCACCCAACGAATATATGTTTACCCGAGGGGTGAACCACGATTGGAATTACGTGTACACGTCTTTGGAATAATGTGGAATTATTTTGGAATTCATTAGATAATGCCCCTACATCTGTTGATCCTTCTATTTGAAAATGAAAGTGGAAGTGGCAGTAGGTGTACATGATATTAGGTCGCGGTTCATCTCTCGTGTAGGTATACCTATATTTATTTGTTAGAGATTATAATAGTTTCAAAGGTTTAACCTTTATCATCAGTCTTTTTAATTACAAATATTTTATCTGTTATTTCTCATAGGTTGTAATACCCAATTGTATATGATCAATTTATTTTATTGTTATAGCAACTTGACCACATAACAGACGATATGTAGGTATATCCAATAAAGTAATCGAGGAATTACAGAACAAATATTTCTAGTTAAAAAAACTGATGATGAAACTAGTCTCTAACAAATATATAATACGTTATAAGTAGGTATATAGATATTTATGTACACTCAAACGGTCGAGTCGACCATGAGTAAAATGTGTTTGTATTTTTTTCTTTGATTTATTATGTATGTTTTATTGAATAAACATTGTTATTATTATTATTATTATTATTATTATTATTATAGATATTTATGTATATATGTTTATCTGCACCAAGCAGAGGACAACCTAATTTATTTCTCTTAATTACTTTTTAAATCTAAAAATATTTTAATTTAGAATTTCAAATGTTTTATTATATCACGAAAGTTAGATATTTATTAATTTATTTTAAATTTTAAATATTTGAAGAAATAATGGTAAATAACAAGCTACACCTAACATCAATGTGAAAAAATTATATACACCTTAAAGTTCGTGTAATATGATTGTAATCTTAAAAATTGTTAAATCCAAGGTAAATAAAATATTATTTAATTAAAAACTAACATGCAAACATGCAAGCGTCCAAGTTTCTCAAGGTTAGTAAATATTGTTTGGAATTTGAACTGAGTTTTGGGGTTAGAAATGTCACAGCAAAATATTTTTCTCGGACCAGACAGAACTTAACCAGAAGTCAATCGACCCAATAAAAAAAAAATTTGAATAGAATCGATTTTCAAAAAAATATGGTTTTTTCCAATAAAAATTTAGGACTTACCTATTTTAACTAAAAATAGTAGAATTAATTCTTTTGTAGTTGAGTTGTTTATCAAAATCGAATTATTGGCTTAAACTACCGTATATAATATCAGAATTCCCCCTGTGGATCGGGGTTGTAATTGATCCACAGTATCCCCTGCTTGTCGTAAGAGGCGACTAAAAGGGGTTGAGTTTGGGAGTTGACTACCTCCTTCTCGTAAAAAAAAACCGCATAATTCAAAAAATTTAGTTTAGCGATACTAGCAGAGTTGATGAGTCATAAGGAGAAATCAATGAGATTCTCCTCTACACATCACATTCGTTTATTGAGTAAAGGTTGCTATTACAACAATTTACCTACTTAATTCGGATAATTGAACCCATTAGAAACACATAAAATATTTCTAATTAAAAAGACACATGATGAAGGTCAAAGTTTCGCAATTATAGTCTTCATTAAATAAATTACATATCTATATATTCATTATGTTAGATTTTTTCAAAATTTAAATCAAAATAATTTAGTTTACAAAAATGATTGCTCAGATTGAGATAGAACATACATAGGACAGACAAAACAGTATGCCCTTCTGACCATACCTTGGTACGTCTAACGTCTATGTTTATGTTTATTTGTACCAAGCAAAGGAAAACCTCATTGATTTCTCGTTATGAAAATACACATGTTACTACAACTTTTGCATGTGTATTTCAGGATTCTCAATTGAATATTAAAATATCACAAATGTGTATTTCAGAAATCTCAATTCAATTTCAGAAAACCTCAATTGTATTTCAGAAAATGTCAATTGTTTAGTGTTTAGTTAGTTGTTGAAATATTATTTTTATTTTCTGAAATACAATTCACATTTTATGAAATTCAATTAAGAATTCTGAATTGAGAATTCTCAAATACAAATAGAATTTTCTGAATTACCTTAATATTTTCTGAAATAAAATTGAAATTTCCATTGGGGGGCACTGGAAATATTTGAGTGCGTAATTTAACAGGAACTTCCAGGTATTTTCGAACCTCTCCAGGAAAATTGTTGAGAATGCTACAGATTTTTCCCGAATTCCTGTCATTTCCACCTTATTTTGAAGTGCGATTTGCAGAACATGTGCATAATCTTATAACTACAGTGCTGCATAATCTCCTTGGGTGAATTAAATTTTGGCAAGAATTGATAGCTGACCCGCACCCTTCCATGCGTCTTAACAAAAGTACTGTAGCTGGAATGCTCTCAATAAATGGCTGGGCAACTGCCCCAAGAAAAATAGGACAAATCATGTTTACAAAAAACTGGCTTATGGATAACGTCGCTGATCTTACAAAACTTCGCATAAACATGTATAGATGTAATATACATGATACATATACAATAAACAGGATACATATAATATTTTCAAACCCCACTTTAACAGTACCTCACACGATAGGGTAGTGCTTTCGACAATGTCTTTAAACTTTTGAAAATCCATAGGTATTAAAATGTAGGAGCTACGATGATATGACAAACGGATGGACGTATACATATCATCGCTGATCTTACAAAACCTCGTAAGTCTTAAATTCAAAGTTTGTCAGGAAACGAGAAAAGCCATTTTAAACAACAATACATACAAATACATTGCAATATTTATTATTTGTCCTTAAATTGGAATAGAATAATAAGGTTTCAATAGACATGTGCGCCGTGAAAAGTTGGTCGGTATAAACGTATAATACGTATTTGACCAACAATCGGAGCACGAGATTTTGTAAGATCAGCGACGATAAGTAAAAATCGTTTGGAGTGCACACTATGTTTTTTTTTCACCAATAAATCTTTTATTCGTAAAACGACCAACAAAGACTAGATAAAAAACGAGTTAGAAAAGACAATTGAAAAGGAGGAGAGGAGAGGCTCTCGCTGAAGAGAGAGGACAGGGAGGTCAAGTTGAAAGTAATCGCGATTATTAGACAAAGCCTAGAGCATGGTCTCGGATCAAGATTACAATCGCTCGCGTCTGTGTCCGTCCGTCTGCTACAGATATTCCCCCATCTGTAGAAGAAGAAGAAGGGAAAATCATTCTTTCATCGGGCAGGGGTCATCGGCAATGGAAATCATGCGAAAAGAACAATTGCCGTCATGAATGAAGAGCGTGGCGAAGGAGGCAATTCGTGCCTCACCTCCCCCGCAAACCCGACCCCTCTCCACCCCACCTCCCCTTCCCGGAGACAAAAAACATCAAAGAACGACAAGGGCCGAAAAAAGCCCATGGAAGGAAGGAAGGTCAGACACTAACAAATAGTTTCGATTTGGGCACTTGAAATGAAATTTTTTCTATCTATCTACCATTTTCAAACTATATATGTTGCAGTAAACACCAGTTTTTTAGTAAGATCCCGTTCTTATTAGTTAAAACGCGTTTCATTGAATACCTTTGTGGCAACTAGAGTTTACTGATATTGGTTGAGTTTGGTTCAAAGGTCTAGAGTCTTCATTTTTGACTTCCCGCCTCATTTTGGGTGTTTATTTTCAAAATTTTTAAACGAAAATGTCAGAAATTTGATCCTCTACAACATTGCCTCTAATTTTTGACATTTTCGTTTAAAAATTTTGAAAATAAACACCCAAAATGAGGCGGAAGGTCAAAAATGAATATTCTAGACCTTTGAACCAAACTCAACTAGCATCAGTAAACTCTAGCTGCCATAAAGTTATTCAGTGACACGCATTTTATCTATTGAGAACACGTTCTTATTAAAAACGGGTTTTTACTGCAACATATAGGTATAATACAGCGAAATCCCGACATATCGAATACCAGATAAATCATAAGAAAATGCTGGTCCCTTGGAAATATCTCGTTAATAATTATAAAACAATGCATTTTTGTCCCCTCGGTATAATGTATTTTTTCCTCTCCAAGATCGACTCCAAAACATCTCATAATTTGTATTTTTCTGTTAAATTAGAGTCGTGTTTTGGGAAAATCTCGTTAATTCTTATAAAACCATGGATTTACTGTACAGTCAAAAATAATGTAAAATGCATACTAGTGTATTTAAATACAGTATTTTTTATGTATACATTTTTACCCTCAATATATCATAATCTCGATATTGAGAACATGTCAATATATCGTATTTATTCTTTCCCCCTTGAAGATACGATAAATCGGGATTCTACTGATGTATATATAAATACAAATCTTTTATAAAAAAACAATCTTGAAACGTTTCGCGAGAATTTCTTCCTTTATCAAGGAATTTTAAGAAATATCTAATATTCATCAGAAATTTTTAGTCGTAAATACTCATATTTTTTATTGTTATTCAAGGTAATTTCATCACTAAGTCAATTGAATCATTGTCTATTTTCAAAATATTTATTTGTTTATACAAACTTACTTTATCATTCCTTTTTAAAACAACTAATTTTCATTTTTTTTAATTTACATTAATGAAGTGAGAATTTCTCCAGAAACTTTTGGATTTCCAATAAACGCATTTTCAGATTCTTTTCTACAAAATCATCATCATCATCATCAGCCTGTCGATAGCGACAATCCACTGCTGAATATAGGCCTCTTCCATCAAAATGGAAGGGGGTTGGCATTAAGTCACCACGCTTGCCAGACGGATTGGTGACTAGGAATCAGATTATAGCCGGTCAAATATCAATGCAGGGACTCCGACTCGAACCCGGGACTCCTGCTTAGAAGGCTAATGTCTTTAAGCTCTCGGCTAATCCGATTCTTTCTACAAAATAATTATATATATTTATATTTAAAAAAACAATCAATAATTTTTTTCTTTATATATATAGTATATGTATGTATATTATTTATTTATTTATTTTTGAGAAGCGAAAAACTAGTTTATAATTAAGAAATATCTACGAGATATTTTAAAATTAATCGCTATTTTTTTTTTTTTTATTATTAATATTAAATAAGTGGGCTTAGATGATTAAAATGGATCTGAAATTGTAGAAAATATTAAAGTAAAATTACAGTGAAAAATTGTTAAATAAAAAAAAAAATACTTCAGGTAGGTAAGTAAAGCTAGTAGGTACTACTATTACTCTGCTCTTGGATTCACTGATGAGTTTCCCACAAATTTTCAACACCAGAGACTTAACAAAATTTATATTTATTTATTTAATAAATTGCTTCCCTTAATTAACAATCTTTTTTTTTTTACTTTTGGGATTATGAAAATAAAAAATAAAAATAAATCCATAAGTTAAGTAATATCGAGCAGGGTCAGCTTTTAGATATGATTTTGAGTGTCCATGCTTTATAACAGCCAACTCAGGTTGCCGTATTCCATTCTTTGTATTAATTGCCACCCTTTTATCTTCATGAGAAACGCAACAACGGAATAAAGAGGATTATAGGGCATTGCCATGCAGAAGCTGGCCAATATAAGTGAGTGAAAGTAAAAACGGCTAAGCGTGAGGTTGCCAAGTAATACAGCGCCAAAGATCAAGTCTATAAAAACAATCCCGGAAAGTAAATTGATAATAAAACACGAAGAAGAAAATATCAAAGAGGGGGAAAGGAAAATAGGGGAGAAGAAAAATAAAGCTTTGTATTACATTGAAATTTGTTTTATTTTTAAGTCCGAGTCTATATTATTTTGTATTACACAGCGAAATGAAACAGAGGTTTTTATATAAATTACAGGTAAAACACGGTTTCGCTCTAACACTGTTTAGAAATTGCGGAACATCTCATTTAAGCTATTTACATACTTTAATTAAACATTTTAAAATTTTATTATTATCTATAGAAAATCACAAAAAAACAAAAAAAAAAAACAAATATGCCTCTAACAAATTTGAAACTTGTATGGTATATTTCCCCAATTTATAAATTAATAAATAAAGGTTAGGATTCCTTATCGCGCATTCAACTCTCCCATTTGCTCTACGTTTCCTTAGAATTTCATGTGTTTTATATAGATATTGTTATTATATATATATATATATTAATGTAATGTACATATGTCATTATAGACCCGCATTTTGTATACTCAAAAGAGAGGAAAAAAATTCACTATATATTAAAAAACAGAATAAAAAATATATATATAATATCCAGATGAATCCGACGACATATAATCGGTGAGTCCGGTATACAATATTATTTTGTTTATATAGCTCATATTCATATTACAGTATTGTGTTTAATCATAGAAAGAAAACATCTTCCAATTTAAGATTTAAGCACGCGAAATTATTATAAGGATGAGTACTCAGGGATAATTGCTTATGAGATGATCAACAGCATTTAAGAACGATGTAGGGATGTTTTAACTAACAGAGGACATTATACAAGATTTTAGTTTTATGTTTTGTAGAAATATTTAAGTTTCAAATTACTTTGTAGAAATATTCAAGTTTCAAATTACTTAAATAATTTTTTTTTTTTTTTATAATATTAAAATTTAAAAAATTTTAAATAAAGTATGTATATGATTTAATTTTAGTTATAATTTAATTATAAAAATAAAATAAAATCTCTAGACAAATAGAAATTAAAAATATTACAATATCCCTGTTCATTTTGGCGTAGTTTATATGAAGAGAATTTTAATGGATATTTTTATATATAGATTTTTAACTTCAAATTCGGACTTTTCCATATCAAATTCAGGATTTTAAAAATCAAGGGCCGACTTTTCCATATCAAATTCAAGATATTAAAAATCAAATGGAGGATGTTTCAAACCAAATTCAGAATTTCTATAAAACCATGCATATTTTACATATTAAATTATAGCTTTTTACCTGAAAACGTTTCTTGAGAGTACACACTGCTAATCTTGAAATGTTTTAGTAAATGAGCTGAAAATTGGTACGCAAATAGCTTACGATGCACCAAATTTTAGCTTTTTGCCTGAAAAGGTTTCTTGAAATTATAAAATGCTAATCTTGAAAGGTTTTAGTTGATAAGCTAAAATTGGTATATTAGAATGCACAAAATTTTAGCTTTTTAGCTGAGAACTTTTCCTGAGAGTTAAATTAAATTAAAACTTTTTCTTCTCTATAACATTTTTTCTATTTTTTCAACTCTGTTTATTAATAAATTCTCAATTTGATTTTAAAAAGTCAGATTTTGATTTTTAATATTTTCAATTTGAAATGGAAAAGCCCGCACTTGATTTTTAATATCCTGAATTTGATATAGAAAAGTCCGAATTTGAAATAAAGATAAGAGTAAATAAATATTATATTTAATATTAATTTACTATGAGTTAAGGATTCTAGGTCACTTATTTCACATTAAAA
>JALMQS010000153.1:0-61643 GCA_024734495.1 Forficula auricularia | reverse complement strand
CCCCCCCCCCTTTTTAATTTTGGGGATATTACCAATTAATCATATCTCCTTTTAATTATGAGACTATTTTATTAGAAATATCAGCTTTCTTCGATTTTTTTTTTAAATACTCCCCAATTTTATTTTGGTCACTATCAATTTCACATAGTGAATCATTTTCATTAGGTCGTATAGAGTGAACATTCGAAATTTCGTACAAATCGATTAAAGGGCCTAGGACTTATATTGATAGTTCTATTTTTCACCCCCCCCCCCCCCCCAATTTCGGACTCAGAAAAAATAATTACTCTCTTTTTTATTATAGGTTGATTTTATAGTATATTTCAATTTTCTTGTTTTGTTTTTTTTTTAATTTGAAAATCCCTTAATTTCTAATCAGCTCTTAATCCCAATACACCAAAACTACATTTCGTTGATGATATTTAGTTTTTGAGCTAGAGCATACACAAAATTTGGTAACGTACCTACTAACATACTAACTAAATTACTAACAGACATTTTGACAAAATAATTAATATCTCGTAAAATATAATTTTACGATCTTCACTCATTAGGGCTCTTTTGTAGACCAAAACGCCATGGTTTTGCTCAATTTTTTTTTATCAAAATAGTTTTAGCTGTTTTTGAGATATTTTGAAAAAACGAACAAAAAAACCTATTTCACTCACGATTACACTCACTACTTGACTATACCCTGTATGGTAAAGTAAAAAAAAAAAAAAAATCGATTACAATACTTCACCTAGTAAAGTAAAAAGTTAGTATGAAATGAAATTCAAATTTTAGTAATATGCATAATTTATATTTATAAGTCGAATGATTTCAATTGCACTCTTCTTGATCGCAGCCGGATCCCGATCCCGGTTCCCTCGGATGGTTAGTTAGTCCATTGGTGGCTCTGGTTGAGTTCACTGCTCCTAGACAGACACTCTCGATTAACAAAGTTTCTTGGCACTTTTTTAAGCTCTTCTGAGAAACCCTCTCTCTCTGTGTGTGCAACAGCTAAACCCAAGTGCACATCAACCTAGGTCATAATTCGATTTTTGTACATTTTGGTACAACCAAACGAGAGAACCCACTGATTGAAGGTCTTTGAACCCGGATACTCTCTCTACCTACCATTTCTTCTTCTATCTCTCTATTTATAAACAAAACGAATCTCTCTCTTGTTCTATTCAATTCCTCTTGAATAAATCAATAATTGCATCGCGAGACGACCAAAATCGCTTGATTGTGTGACAAGAGAGTTACACTTCTTGTGGGCTTCTCTCTTCTTCTTCACACACACACACGCTCACACACAGTTTGGATTGAGTTCGAGTGAAGCTCTAAGGCAAAGTCAACTTCTTTTTAACGGGACTTGTGGACTTCTTTTAGGCCATGCAAATGCAAGCGATTCACACAAAGTGGTTAAAGTGCAATTTTCATTCTGCATGCATTATTATTTATTCTCTCCTATTCTTTATTCAAAAGAAAAAATAAATAAATAAACGGTGGTCTAAACCGCACGACTTTCATTTACTTCTACCACAAATCAATAATAATAATAATTTCAATAATAGATATTATTTTTTTAAACAATTTAGAAACGTTTATTAAAAATTCAAACTTTCTGGGGGGGGGGGGGGGCCCCCCAAGGTTCTCCCTTTATCAAAGGAATTTGAAAAAATATAGTTGCTTTAAAAGCGAAAGTAAAAGCAACTGTAAACAAATAAATGTTTTGAAAATAGAAATTGATAGATATTATAGTATCTTAGAGATGAAATTACCTTGAATAAGAATAAAAAAATATAAATATTAGCGAAAATTATTTTTTTTCAATATTTTTGATAAATATAAGAAAATCGGTCCATAACTGACCTGATAGAATTTTCGTTGTTTAAAATTTCGATCATTTCTAAATTTTTTTTTTTATTTTTTTTTTTTTTTTGAAATTCTGTTCTTCATCTAAAATTGTGTGATTGGAAAAGTCAAAATCCATAAATTATTTCAAATAAATAATTCCTATATATAATATACATAATTTGATTTTCCAATTGATTTTTGAATTGATTATGATGAGTGATAACAAGAATAAGCCATCAAGTGCGAATCTGCTATTATTAAAGAGAATATAAGGGAATTCCTGAAATTTTTTCACTTAACTTTAAGTCATTTTTGAACGCCGACAGTTACAAAAGTCGCTTAAATTGAAATAAATTAAATTTATAATATGATTTTTGATTTTGAAGAGAATGAATAAATATAAATCATTTTAAAATTTCAAGTTTGTTTCTTATTTAGTTTATCAGTTAGAATGCTCTGGCAGTCGGACAGGACACTAAACTAAACTCATAGGACCCCAATTTACATTCGAACGGAATCCTAAAAAGGCAATTGTTTTAATTCTATTTTAATTCTATTTTTGGATAATGGTAATTATAAAATTTTCATTAATTTTTTATATTAAAATTTGGATGATAAAAGATGGGCAAAATTATTTCTATTTTCATGGCCATTGACATCAATCACTAATTTGTAATACGTTATTATTTATTTCTATGAAGTCTGAATGGGTATATGTGTTACCGGCCAAACCCGATTTCAGGACATATTAGTTTTTCCCAGGCTAAACTAGTTCTTCCTATACGCGATAGGATTAACTAGTATAGCCTAGTCCAAACTAATTTGTCCTAAGCCCGACAGGGTAAACCAGTTTAGCCTAGGCCAAACTAGTTGTTCCTGATATAAATACGCACACTCTAGGATAAACTAGTATGGCCTAGTCCAAACATTATAGTATATTTAGAAAGTCAAAATAAATAGATAAACTGAATTAAATACTACGTAATTGGAAAAATAATCATTTTTATTAAAATGATAATGATTGGTCGTTAAAAGTTATGGATAATTGGTAATACAAACAATCATACTATAACAAATTTAATAATAAGTGTTTTTTTAATAGAAGCAATAATTATATCTCAATTATTAAAATTGTTATTTATTTTTACATTGTGTGCTTTGGTGCCACTTAGAATTGCAGAGTATCATTGCCTTCTTGCACTGGCATCTGTTTGTGGAACAGTTTTTTTTGCAGCTGCATCTCACAAAACCTTACTAGTTTATCCTAGATTGTGCGTATTTATATCAGGATCAACTAGTTTGGCCTAGGCTAAACTGGTTTATCCTATCGGGCTTAGGACAAATTAGTTTGGACTAGTCTATACTAGTTAATCCTATCGCGTATAGGAAGAACTAGTTTAGCCTAGGCAAAACTAGTTTGTCCTTAAATCGGGTTTGGCCGGTAACATAATGCACATAAAATGATATAATTGTTTGATAAAATTTGATAAGAGACTATGTAATGCTCCATCGTGAATATATATTTTGTTGTTAAGGAACTTGGTGTCGTTTCTAGGTGGAGCATTTTAAATAATAGAAAATTAAAATACCAGGTAGGTTTCACATAAATAAAACAAATATTTACCTATATTTTGTATTAGTTTTATCTCGATATAATAATTGTGTGTCGAAGATTGATAACCCAAAATATATTTCGAGAAAAATCTCATTAAAAAAATACCCATTTGTTTTATGAATATATATTGTCTAAGTTATAATTTTTGAATTTTGTTTAAAATTTTACTAATTATAAAAATGACAATAATTTTGGCGTGTTTTAAGCATTTTAAATTATAGATCTTTTTTTTCATAGGGCAGGAAACTATTTATAAGGAACAATTAAAAACATTTGTAAATTTCATATAATCATGTATATCTGTTGTACATGTAATGTATTGATTTACAATGTTGTATCTGTAAATATTAAAATTATAAATAAAGGTTTTAAATTGAAAAAAAAAATTATAGAACTTGAAAGTTAAGTAACATAGAGAAGTGCGAGTTCTTGGATGACTTCAAAATATTTTATTATATTAAAAAAAAAATATTTTTATACCAAGTTTAAAATTATATATATACCTATTTTTATAATTTGGGCATCGAGCTAACACTCCCTACCCATGTCAATATTTACAAGAGTGTCATTTTATTATTTCAACCAAAATATTTTTTTACTTAGTGTAGTGCATTCCAGTGAATTAGATTGAGGAGGCTTAAAGGGCGTAGCCAGCTTCAGAATTTGTATTAAAAATAAAACGATTAAGGGTAGAGGACATTGCTTAGTGATATTATTTATAATCAATTTCTTAAGAAACGATTTTGAATTTTCCTTTTTTTCGTTAATTTAAAGAGGGGTCTAGATTTGAAAGGAGTCGCTTGGAAACCCCTCCTCGGGGCCCCTTTTTTTCATCCACGGCGAGGCGTCAATTTTTGGAAGGCTTTGTTGCTTAGGCCAGTGGCTGTACACAATTGAGATTTTTTCAATGGCTGTCGTCAGTTGGATCTGTCAGCGTGTAGACGGCCAGTTTTTTTTTCTTTTTTTCTTATTTCTATCTTGAGAAGCGAAACGAAACAAGAAGCCGGCCGAGGCGTTTTTATCCCATCCCTTGGCACTCTCTCGTCGATCCAATGCCCCCCCAAGTGAATAAAAATGAACATTTTCCTGGGCTGGGAACGTTCCTAGTATGTAATTCAATGAGAGAGCACGACAATTTCTCGGCTGATGGAAAAGCGTGCAAGCCCTGAATCGCCTCAAGTTACCAAAAATCGTGAGACCCCCTCGCCCCCCCCCCCCCCCAATCTCGCACCGAGACCGTCGGGTCTGACTTCTTGCTTTTTCCAACAGGGAAAAATGTTATACCGAATTTATTTAAAACGAATAAAACATTCGTTTTTGTTGTACATTTCAACAAAATTCATGGTCTTTTGGTTAATTTATTACAGTATTTATCATTTTCTCTCTGGATTTTTTTTCCTTTCTAAAAATATTAATAAACTAAATAAATTAAAAAATAAATTGTAAAATATGACATCTAATTTTTTATAATCTTTATTTCGAAAATGTTTCTCAAATCACATAAAAACGTTTTTAAAAAATTTATAATGAATAAATATACACAAAATTATTTAATATTGTTTTATTTTTACTTTCACATTATTTATATTTAAAAAAATATAATATGTAAATATTGTAATAGCTAATCTGAGAGATTGTATCTCCGAGGTGAATAAAGTTAATTTCAGTTTTTCACTTCTAGGTGGAAGAAATCCATGACCTTAATAGTTTGAAACGGATTTAGAACAAAAAACAGGATATTGTGGTCTCCAAAGGCCAAAAATCAAAAATCCATTGGTCCGTGCCTACATATGTGTGTACTTCCCTGAATTTTGCATACTTCTTAGAACTACGAAATTCGAAACTTAACTTGATATAGGCTAGAAGAAGTACAACAAGCTTTTGGTTGAAATCAAAACGGTAAGATGAAATTCACATTTCGTTTTTTGCGATTTTTTCTAAAACGGAACCAATGATTTTTTTTTAATCTATGTACTTATCAAGTGTCATAAGTTGTTAGTCGTACATGAATTTGAATCCGATTGAAATTAAGGGACCAAGTGTAAATTAAGCGTAAAAATTGGTATGATGATTTCAAATAAGGGAGAAACAAATGTGAAAGTCGTGTGGTACACACACCAGTTAATTTTAATTCTCGATTTGATTTTGCTAAAAACTATTCTATATATTTATTAAAATTCTACTCAGTTTGCTAGCTTCTGCGTGTACTGATAATCCCCTGAACCATTAATGTATCGATAAGTATAGTCTTTGTGTTTCTCGTGGAGAGCCCTTTAGGCTTCCTCAATCATCCAGAGGAATGCAGTACACCAATACCTACGTCTAAGAATGAGAGGTTGTAATAAAGAATAAAGCCTCAGCACAAAACATCTTAGAGATCTGCTAACTAATTTAAGACTCCTCCACACATTAACATGTTTAATTATTATAAGCTTTAGACGTATCAAGTAAGTGAAAATTATTAAGTATTATTAAGTCAAGTATTAAAAAATATATAAATTATACGGATTTAATTTAATTTCGCGCATTAAAATCTCTATAACATTTCAATTTATAATTATATTCAAAATGCTTGAGTGATACTTCCATACAAATGTTCATTTTTTTAGAATTTTAACCAACTTTAATATGTGAATAGATTGATTTTTTTCAATCTTCGTAATTATTAGAAGCTTTAATAAAACCACAGCCTCCCATAAACACCAAAATTAGATATAGGTATATAGAACCTGGTTCTATAGAAATTGAGGCGTTCTTTGCAAAAATACCATATATCACTTTTCACGAAAATCACAACATTCTTATATGGCGCCAGAAGTCAATGTCGATGGCTCTTGCGTGAAGAATTTTTATTAGAGCTCCAGCATTCCAAAATTAAGTCGCTTAAAATATTTGTTTTACTGTCTAGTTCACTCCGTTATAAACAGTTTGTTTCCTCTATTGGAAAGATTTATTTTTTGACAATTGTAGTTTCGCAAAGAACGCCTTATTTGGTATATACTAGTATTTTATCAGAATTATAAAGAGTGGTTTAGTTAATTATTAAATAATATTTTATTGATATATAAAAAACAATAATATTTAAAAAATTATTTAATAAAAGTGCCGATAATAAGATCCAACCCCCTCGGAGTCTCTTGTGGTGGTTTTGAAAAATTATTGAAGTGATTTATTTGGGGGTCTGAAATAATTTTTGTTTTTAATGTAGTTTGAGGTATCCCTGTAAAGATCTTTTTAATTAGAATGAGATATAGTTTTGTTTTTAATTTATTTCGAGTTAAAATCCGATTTTAGTTGATTTTTGTACTCATCAGTGTTTAGAAACAGCTTATATTAAAATTATAAAAAAATTCACCAAATTCACTCATTTTCTCTTTATCAAGAACAAATAAAAATAAATTAGATATCTCAAGTATTTTAGAAGTTATAATGTATGGAACCCTTGGTATGCCTGCCAGTTGCACTTGGCCAGCCTATCTTGTAATTTCCGAAAGGTTGATTGAGGTTCAGATGCCTGAATCCTCATTTGTTAAGCTGATCTATTTTCAATGTTATTAATTATTTTACCTTACTTAAATAAGTTTTTTTTTAGGCAACTCTTAATTAAAAAGTTTTATAGGTTTTTCCAAAAGCTTAAAAATATTTCACATATCTGTTGATACCATAAAAAGAACCAAAGTTTACAAAATAGGAAAAAAGAAATTCAATTTCGTTTCATTGAAAAAAAAAGAGGAAGCTTAATGACAAGGGTGAAATGCAATGATAATACAGCAGCCGTGTGACGGATGGATGTTTTTTTTTATACCCTGGGTTCCTTCATCAGCAAGCACAATAATTAATTGTCCTATGGGTTTAATTTTCTTGGCAATCTTCCTACAATTTTCACGCGACGAGAAATTCCCTCTTCATCAGAATGAAAAAAAACGCTCTTATAAAGCAACAACAACACCCTTGTGTGAATTAAAAAGGGCTCTGGACCAGCAGACCTAGGTTCGGCTAACAGGTGTTAGGGCCCTCCGTCCAATAGAATGGCCACCACATACAAACAACATCATCAAAAAACCGAAATTCCACTCGTCTTTCAAAATCAACTGGCAATTATTCATACCAAGAACCATGGCCGCTTATGATTTCATTCTCACCAATTGCTTTATTTATTTCTCAGTCTTCTTTTAATTTTATTATTATACTCATTTTATGCCCATTCACTATCACAAGAATGCGGAGAAAAGATGAGAAGAAGAAAGACATTTTATATAATGAAATTTCAACGAGAATTTAATGCGCTATAGGTATTGAATTATATTTTGAAAAATATTTATTAATATTATTATTATATATTACTTATATTAATTTTAATTCTAATAAGAAAGATTGCTTTACTTAGATTTTCTAATGGCCTTGCACTTCTAGGAGGCAATAAAAACGCTTGCTTTTGGGACGTATTCAGTTAAATTTTTTTAGAGGTGATCAAAATAAAAATAAATAAGAGCAAGACTAAGATCTTGGTTTGTACAAAAAAAGAACAAATGAAACACAAGTGTTAAAATAAGCAGAACTTAGAAGAAGCTAAAGAATCCATCTGTCTGGGAAACCAAAAAGTAATTAAATCCAGAATTGAAAAATAAAAAATTATAATGCTCCTCATTAAATAGCTTTGAATATAGAAGGTTGCTAAAGACATATGTATGGATCATCATAGAAATCTCAATGTTTTAAGAAATTTTATGACTTTATATTGGGCCACGGTGTAAAACCCTGGTTTAAATCGAATGGGATTAAAGAAAAATACGAGGAATGATAATTTATTTTTAAAAGAATCACGGATATAATAATCCCTGACTATCCATTATCTATTGACATGTAAGAACGTGCAAAGATTTAAGACAAGTACTGACAAGTTTTAGTCCACGATAGAAATTATCAATTAATTGTTATTGTTCTAGAAAACCCCAATTCCTTGTCTCCTTGTATTAGAATGATAACTATAGACTTGGTTAGTGTCATAACATATAAATTACTGAAATAATAAATATTTTAGAAAATGAAAATATGAGAAGAAAAATAATTTTTTAAATTTTCGAAACTTCATTATTTTTTTATCTTATATAGTTGAGCTTACAATTTTCCTTTTAGTGAATTTGATTCTAGAAAAAAGTTTGATGTATTGTGCAAATGTACATTCATATTTCAAAAAACGGAATAAATATATCTCTACATATAAATCTCAATGTTTTAAGGAAGTTTATGATTTTGTGTTGGGCCACAATCATTGCAGTGTTGGACCGCATGTTCTAGAGTGAGTGTGCTATATAGGATGACACTTGGTTCTTATTTATTTATTTAATTTCGTGTCGCAAAAAAATATTTTTACAAGTATTATAATAAAAAAATAAATATAAATGAATATTATTATAATTTGAAGCCCATTAACTAACACATAAGTGTGCGAAGACGGGACAAAAAGAAGGACATTTTAATATCTTCCAATTTTGAAATGCCTTGACAAATCAAGGCTAAAACGTCGTATCTCTTTTCCAATCTCTCGCCATACTTTATCCATTCTAAAATAAACAAAACATTAAATAAGTTAAAAAACGACACGAGCCTTCTGATTTATAATTAGGTCTCAAACATCAATTCCCCCCCCCCCCCCCCCCCCACCCTTCATACCCTTACCTATACAATAACGTAAAAATGGAAACTCAACTCCCCATTTAGGCAAAGTGAATAAATTTCTAAAATGTCAGAATTAAAATCTTTAACTAATTGAATTTTTATTTTTTTTAAGGTTGATCGGACATTAATGCAATGTTGGATTAAAAATCTGAATTTTTAATATGTTATTAAACGATAACAAATACGTATAAAATAATTTTTTTAAAAAGATCTGACCAAGGGTTTTTGTGTAATTAATCATTAAAAATCGGACTTTTAACACGTAGTGAATTGGGAATGTTGGCTGAAAGCATATATTTCGATTAATCTAGCCAAATCGTATGATGAGAAAAAAACAAAAAACTTTTATTTATAGTTAAATTATCGTAGGTAGGTAACGTTAAAAAAAAAACTTTCTGACCCAGGATTTTGTAAATATTCAATTCTAAATGATCGAAAATATCAGTCCGCTTCAGCTTCACTTAAGACATTTATTTATTAAATTTATTAATTAAATTATTTCATATTTCTGATTAAAAATGATGTTATCTAAATTTAAATAATATATTTATGTTAGATTTTATTTTGACTTGAGGGGTACTGTCCGAGCAACCTTAAGTATTTTGAAAAATTATTATCTAACCTAAGCAGAATTATAAATCAAATTGAACAAAAAAATTTAGATAAAAATTTTAATTTTTTATATCGTTTTCTTTAAAATGAAAACATAGAGTATTTTTATTTGCTCAAAATTTGTCATGTTTTTGTTTTTTCGTGTTTAAAAGAAGTTTCAAATTGGACCAAGCCGCACTGTTTTAAGCTTGGATTCTGATTCTTGATTAATTTCTTTGATAACTACTATCACTTAAACTGAATTTAAAATATGTTTAATAAACTTATTTAAGTTAATGTAGAAACATATACATAATATAATTTTTTGTTAAAAGTTGTACCAAAGCTAAGTTATAATTTTTATTGATACTAAGAATAAATCTGCTTTTATTCAAAATTATGAGTGTTTCCATGCAATTAAACAAAATAAATTAACTTCTGAATTTAAATCAAACTCCGGCATGTTTTTCTACACATAACCATTCTTTGTAGAGTTCTTTGAAATTTTTAAGTGCAAAATGAGGTCGCGGGGCTAAATGTTTGAGAAACCCTGATCTAACTTGTTAAAGTCTTTTATGTCAGGTGGATCGCCCCCCCCCCCCCCCCCAGGAGCCGAACCCAAGTGCCAATCCAACTTTCCGGGCAGATGACCATACTATAGAGTCGAGATTCCTCTCACTTACAGTTATAAACGAGGGGTGAACCGCGACCTAATATCGTGTACACCTACTTCCACTTCCACTTTCATTTCCAAGTAGAAGACAATAGATAAAGGTCATTATCTAATAAATTCCAAAATAATTCCACATAATTCCAAAGACGTGTTCACCTAATTCCAATCGCGGTTCACCCCTCGGTTATAAATTAAGTAAATAAATCTCACTCAGAAATCTTATTAAATTCTTCCAAAACTTAAGTGACTTATGTAGAATTCAATTTTATAAATTTTAGGGTTTATTTAGTCACACAAATTAAACAAATAGAATAATTTCAGTTAATTAATACTATTTATTTTATAAATTTACTATTTCTATTATATAGGTACATTTATACAAAATTTAAACCATACAATTTCATATTTATACATACAATTTCGTTCAAGATTTGGAATTTGTCACTCTGTACATATATTTGTAATTTAACATAGATATTTCAATAAATTTCATTTCATTCATTGAAATATCCATGTTAAATTAAAAATGAGCTATATGTACAGAGTAACAAATTCCACATAATATACGAAATTATATGGTTTTTAGTTTGTATAATAATTGAATATAATAGAAAAAATCTTATAAAATGTTTCGTTTTTCCAGTACTACTGAAGATCGTCTACCAGTGGTGACCGAAACTGTCTAGAAAATCTTTGAAATAAATAGTGTTAATTAACTGAAATTACTCTATTTTTTTAATTTGTGTGACCAAATAAACCCTAAAATTTTTGAAATTAAAATCCTATTAAAAATAAAAAAGTAAAATTTTGTTATGAACTGAATGTGATTTTCAGTATAAGGCCGCATTTATTATTAAGATTTTAAAGATCTGAATTTTTACAATTCACAAAAAAATGGTTTTATTTGAATTGTAAATAAATTGACAAGTTCTGATGTGGCCATACAACCTGGCCCGTCTCTTATATTTAATATTTAATAAAAATTCTTTATAATCATGAAAGGGGGTTAGTTTTTGTATTTTTAGATTACTGGGGGGTCCACTGATTATGTATACAATAGTTTGCTCAAATGGCCTAGATTTATATTTGACCCCCCCCCCTTAATTTTGGGTCGATATGCACCAAAATCTAATCAGCTCTTAATCTCAATGCAACAAAACTGCGTGTGAAATTTGGTTTTGATATTCACACTAGTTTTTGAGCTAGCTCGTTCACAAAAATTTGGTAACGCACAGACTAACTAACAGACATTTTGACAAAACAGTTATTATCTCGAAAAATATAATTTTTTCGATGTTCCCTTATTAGGGCTTTTTTGTAGACCGAAATGCCATGGTTTTGTCTAATTTTTTTAATCAAAATAGTTTCAACCGTTTTTTGAGAAATTTCGAAAAAATGAAACAAAAAAAAAAAACACTTTTTTCATGCACGATTACATTACTTGACTATACCCTGTATCCTGTATGGTAAAGTAAAAACGCACATACTTTAATTATTTATAGTCATTTATATATAGGTGTATGTTTCAAGCAGAAGACACCATCAATGATTTCCTCTTAAAAAACGTTAAATGAAATCGATTCGCATGTGGTTTCGGTAAATATACGCAGCCCGTCACGCATCGATAAAGACACCAAAAGATTTCGTGCCGTGTCACATCACTAATTCAAGCGACAAAAATTGACTTCTGAGATCTGAGACTTGTTTCCCTTGAATTTCAGGAAGAGAAAAATGTCCAAGTCTCAATAATCCACAAACATATCCCACTGAAGAACAAGATTTGACACGGTGTTTGTAAATTAGATCCGCTAAATTATTATGCAAAAAGGTCACGAAAAATTCCAAAATGTGAAAGTAGAATCGTGTCGTGGCGAACTTTAGCCACAGATATTGTGTTTCACGTTTTATGTCAAATGTTTTCATTTTATGAGCAAATAGACACTTTTGAAGATGTTTTATTGGAAAATTAAAATGACACTTCCCGTTGGTTCACTGCATGTCCATTAAAATTATAAATGTTTTAATTTATAACCAAATGGACAACTCTAAATATATACTACTAGTATGATAAATATATTATTTTGTTCCAGAAAATCTTGATTTTTAATTACCCTACCACGAATCTCATAAAGTTTTAGTAACAGTAATTTTATGTCGCAGTTAATGTAAATTTATGTCAATTATTTAAAACAAAACCAGGATGAATAAAAGATGCCTCTCTTCGTCCGAAAGTTATAACCTCTTCGGAACGGTAAGAAGACCCCTCTTCCGACAAAAATTCCTGTCTCAGTTCCGTTTAAGTAATGAATCAAGTGACAAAACAACTTTGGTTCGAATTTCAAATAAGCATAAAATTTTAATCACTTTTCTTTATATAATTTCGTAAACATTTATAATTAAACTTTTTCTGAACAACATATATACGTATACAGATTAGAAGGTGATAAAGAAGTCAGGTGAAAGAGAATAAAACTGAACGAAGTGTAATAAAGTGAAATTAATGAAATTGTCCTCTGCTTGATGCATATAAAGTCCAAACCCCTCAATAAAAAAAAAACCAAAAAATAAATATAATAAAAATATAATTAAAAATAACATAACATCACCTAAAAAATAATTAAAAGTCTACATCAAAAAAATGCAATCTTAGTAAGATAATTTAAACTTTTTAAAATAACCAATCAGTAGGGCACTGGTATTATATAAACTCTTAGCCAAAGAAGATGAGATAGAGAGGAAGGCTGTGTATCGACAAAAATGCCATCTGGTGATCGTGACCGGGTAATCAAAATTATTCATTCTATTTTTAAATGGCCAAAAAGAATGATTTAATGTAAGTAAATGATATTTTAAATAAAGTATTCTCTCAAAATATAAGATAAAATCAATAATTCCCCCCAAAGCATGCTTTGCACCTAGCACGCGTTTTGCCGACTCCCAACACTCTTTCGCGGTCAAATTGGAAAAGTGCCGGACCACTTCATTCGCCAATACATATATCCCCATGACTTCAAGGAACTGGAACTCTCTCCCAGCCTCCATCTTTCCCAGCACCTATAATCTTCAAACTTTCAAAACCGGAGTGCATAGACACCTACGTCTACACCCTCTCACTTAATCAACTTTCCCTTCTCTTCGGTAATGCAAGGGTCTTTCGAGATCCATAGGAACTGCATCTTTACTGGTGCACCCCTTCTTGCATTCGATTGCATTAAAAAAAAAATATTGTTGGTTATTGATTATTTATCGATCATTTTGTACAATTTGTAAATATACTCCATAAATATTTTCATGATCGGTCATGGTCACTAGAGGCGCTAAAACTCGAATACTCTTTTTTAACATAGACTCTTAGCTTTGAATTGTGAGGTCGTCAGTTCGATTTTGAGTCCCAGGGTTTTTTAACCAAAATTTTTTCCTTAGCGTTGGGCCCAATTTTCTAAGATTGTTATATGTTAAACAAAATGTTTTAAAATTAAAACAAAAAATTACATTTCGAGAGTTAAACCAGCTGCTCAGTTAGCGATTTTGATTTTGGCACATCCCCTTTCTAACGTGAAAATTCAATAACACCCTTGTTTTGAAATATGGTCTTTAAATTCATTTTCTCTAATTTAATATAATACATTTTAATTTTAAGGGAAATTATTTTTACTTTAAGACAAATAATTTACGTGAAATTTACGTGAAACAATTAAAATAAAACATAAAATTTAATCATAAAATCATATTTAAATATGAAAATTTATTATAATTTAATTAAATATTAAATATTTAGAATAATATTAGTAATAAATATTTTTATTGTTTGAATGTATAATATTTAAAACCGTGCATTCAATTCACGACTATACATAATTGTATAAAAATATTAAAATTTATTATAATTTAATAATAAAATATTTTATAATTAGATTAATAATATACCAGTTCCGTATACTAATTATAGGGTAAGTTAATTTTTCCTTTTTTGGTAATTATTTTTTTTAATGATAATAAAATAATTTCTTACGTTACAACATTTTTCCATTGTATTTTTTTTTAACATTGTGATAAATAAATAAATAAAATATTTTTAGAAAGGAATTCTTTTGAAAAAGGTAATGTACAGATTTTAAATAAAAATTTTGAAAGTTGCGAGTGAAGGTGAAACGCCTGTTTTTTTCCTTTTTTCTTTTAATTAACTGCCTTTTACAATCAAGGTCCACATTCAAAAGATCCCTCTCTTACAAAACATCCATTAGTTTATCAGACAAATCAAAAGAAAAAAGTAAAAAAAAAGAAGTTAAAATTAATTAATTATGATTTTTTTCGTTCTAATACATTTCTACGTTAATTTTCCTGGGGGAAAATTTATATTTATTTATTTTCAAGTTTTCAATAATTTTCTACCAGAAAAATATTAAATCTATTTTTAATTGATAGAATGAGTGTACTTTTTTATTATCTAGATATAGATCACTAAATTTGTATTTTTTTTTAGATCCTGTGGTCCTTTTAAAAATTCTAGATCAGATCTATGAGCACCAGGAGTATTAAATTTGAATTTATTTATTTAGGTATTTATCGGTTGTTCGTGTTTAGAAATGTTTGAAACGTGAAGAAAATCTATTTTCAAGCATAGTTTTCTTCTATCATAAATAAGTTTCGAGTGAAACCAGTTTTAATAGTTTTTAAGGAATTTGATGTTGGTACTTGGTGAAACATTTTTCAAAATTATTGGATAAAAAATACTTGGTAGGTTTCAGATTAAGATATAAAAATAAAACGAATTTATTTTTGGAGAGACTTTAATCTCTTAGTTTCCGTTGCTCCTGAATATGGGTTAGCCACCCGAAATATATATATCGAGATTAAAGTCTCTCAAAAAAAAAATAAAAAAATAAATTCGTTTTATTTTTATATCTTAATGTAAAACCTACCAAGTATTTTTTATCCAATAATTTTGAAACCACTTTTGGCTAGCTAAGTAATTAATTACCTGATATCTGATATGTAATTTTATTTAAGTATTTTTTTCAACAATAAATTAATTTATATTTTTTACTTTACCCCCAGAAGTCTGAAAATGCAAAAACTAACCCCCCAAATGGGGGGGGGGATTAAAATTCTAGGCTCTTGTACCAAACTCAAACAAATTTTGGATTCATTATCAGTGGCCTCTTAGTAATCTAAAAATGCAAAAACTAACCACCCCTACATGATTATAAATAATTTTATTAAATATTAAATATAAGAGAGGGGACAGGGTGATTGGTAAAGTCAAGTGGATCGCCACATCAGAAAGTGTCAATTTATTTATATTTAAAAGGGGTTCAATAAAGAGTTATACATCTGATGGTATTTATTTTATTTAAAAATTACCACCGATGTTATGGCTAATGGTTCTAGCCATCTTTGGAGCAAGAATTTAATATTTATAAAAATGTATTTTTTTAGATTGGTTTAAAAATTATAGTTCAGATCTAGAGGGCCAGAAGTATTGAATTTGATCAAAAATTATTGAATTTATTTATTTATTGCTTGTTCGTTTTTAGAAATGTTTGAAACGTAAAGAAAACTTTTTTTTTCAAAAATAGTTTTGTTCAAAAAAAAAGTTTTCTTTTATCATAAAAGAAGCTTCAGGTGAAACTACTTTTGTCTAAGTAAATAATTACCTAATTGCTGATAGGTGATTTTCTTTCTTTTTTTAATTAATAAAATAAAACAAAAACTTTAGTACAATAATTTAATAATTTTAAATGATTCTCGGAATTTATTTTGTTAATTAAACTCAACGACCTGCTAGCATTCCATCTACCATCTGTTTTCAGTAAAAATTTAAAATGAGTAAAAAAAAAAAACAATGTATGTATACATATAAATAATTAATATGATTTTTGTATTGAAATTTTATAGTGGTTATATTTTATCAATAGGGAAGAATTTTGTGGTTAAATTCCAAAAAAAAAAAAAAAAAAAAAAAAAATTAAAAACGATGTATTAACTTCTATTTATTGGGCTTATTTTTAAGCTAATGTATATTATTAATTTTTATTAAGGAAAATTATAAGATAGGAAGAAAATTTAACCACATATTGTGGATAAAAAGTTTTTAAACATTTTTTTTTTATATAGAAAACATATTTATCGTTTTTAAATATGCATTTCTACGATAGGCTATTGAAAAAGAAGTTTTCAGCTGAAACTACATAGATTGTACATTTTTACTGAGAAAACTTTTACTGAGATGACGTTTCAACACCTATTTTCAAGTGCAGGGAAAAAGTAATTAATCGACTGAGGACTTTTTCGAAGTTTTCACTTCAATACTTTGTTAAAATATCAGCCAGCGTGAAAACCTGAAAAAGTCCTCAATTAATAGTTTTCGCCCAGCAGTTGAAAACAAAACCAGAACTAGATTTCGTATAATATCGTGAATTCTTATGATTTTTTCTCATTAAAAATATGCAATATCTAGGTAGTTTCAGCCGAATTTTATATTGAGTTAAAATTGTTTACTGTTTCGAGTCGTAAAAATACTTTTTTGAAATACAAAATACTTTTTTTTTAACTAAAATTTTCGAGTAAAAGGCTTTTTTTAGGTTTCAATCAATTTTTTTTTTATCTAAAAAATTTAAGACGTTTTTGAGACATTTCGAAAAAAATTTAGCCAAAAAATCACATTTTTCCTGCACAAAATTTCTTATGGTAAGATAAAAGAAGTATTAGAGGAAAATTTTGATTGATTTCATTTGTAAATGTTATATTTATAAGAAGTATTTCGTATTTCAAAAAGTATTTCCGAATCACCTGTTTCGTATTTTGTGTTTTAACGTTTTTATAAAAGTATTTTCTATTTGCAATTCGTGAAATGAATGTATTTCTGTATTTTTGATTCCACCATTTTTTAAAGTATTTTGCCCAGCTCTGCTCACAATACATCTAATTATAGATATTAGATGAGCAAATTAATGAAATTTACTAAGGGGGTGTTAGTTACTCTAAGAGAGAAGTCCCAATTCAAAATTTATAAGTAGGTATGCTCTATTCTATTTCTTTAGGTATACAATTTTTTCTAGGGGGGGGTTTTTATCTTCATTCTCTGTAATTCTTACACTGGGTTATTTGAATTAAAAATAGTCGAATAAAAAGCAAATAAACATTAAACTTAACCAAAGAGAAAAAATAAATAAATACAAGAATAATACTCTTAACTTTTCTCTCTCTTACTTATTAGGTAGCGAGCAATTTCATACAAATAAGGATATCTTGCAAAGACTATAAAAAAATAAATAAAATATAATAAATGAACGAGATTTAGTTTAATGAAAAAAAAAAGAATTTATTTTTATTATTATTATTTATTTATTTTTTTATTTTTTAATTTACTTAATACTTAAAACCAATAAATATAACTCAACTATTTATTATTATACGTTGAATAGATCTTTTTTAATGATTGTTTGAACAAGATTATCTGTAAATGGTTATTTTTCTACGATATTAAAACAAATTGTTCCAATTATCAGAAAAATACTACAATTTACCTATTCCTCATCTATGTAGGTTTTTTTTTCTTTACTACACTCTATGATTTTCAAGTGATTTTTAACGACTTAATTACAGAGTGTTGTTAGCTTAAGAAGAATTATTTTTTTCAATTTTATAAAATAAAACAAATTATTTATATGTTTAGTCTATAAAAAAATAAGGCCCAAGACTTGAATAAATTACAATTTTTTTATAATTTCATATCTACTTAAATTGAGACTTTGGTAAAAATGGAGTATAGGGACCGTGACGTCACATGGAAATATTGTTCGTTGTCAAAGTTTTTTTTTTTATTTAATCAAACCTAGATCTAGATACAACGGAACGTGTGAATAGTTCTATAAGGAATCAGACTGGTCATGACCCCTATATACTCTATTTTAGCCGAAAGTTGTAAATTTTTCGAATTTTAAAATCTTAATTCTTATAATTAAGAATTTTTAAACTAATTGAGGTGAATTTTTCAAATGTACCTACCATCTTTTTTTGAAAAGTAAAAATCTCACATTTTCAAAATGATCTTGCGTTAAAGTTCCCAAGCGATTTGATCGTAAAATTAATATTATTATTAAATAAAATGTCTTTAATCACAACTAGTATAAGGGTCGATTCAGAAAATAGAGAGTGAAGAATTTATTAGAGATTTCGAAATGCTTGTTTCTTTGGATGTAAAATATTCCAAGATACATAAGAATACTAGTAAATAATAGAGTATAAATTTTTTTGTTCACTTATTTCCCGACAGAATTCGAGCCTGTGATGTTTCTTCTATAGCCAAAGAATACTTTTTTGTTGAGGGATAATGGTGTGGGTCTTGGTGAAACATTTTAAATAAAGTAAAGAAAATTTTTGAAATTTTATTTAGAAACTCTTTAAAAATTCAACATATAAAATACTATGTAGTTTTCACATAAATAAAAGATCAGATGGCTGTTTAGCCCGGCTCTATATATATTTCGGTGTATAAGCCCATCTTCATGAGTTCACAAAGGAGACTAAACAAGCATCTGATCTTTTATTTATGTGAAACCTGCCTAGTATTTTATATTTAAAAATTTTCAAAAAGTTTCTTTACTTTAGCCAAAGAATACGTTTTCTATCTACGCCACAAAGTCTCATCCTGTCGAGATGGCTCTAAGATCGAATGCAATTTTTCGGCTATAGAAAAAAGATCCCAGGTTCGAATCCTGTCGCGTCATTTTTCCTTTTGCATAAATAATAAATAATTTCTAGATCTGAAGAATTAACATTCAGAAAATATTGAATATTAAATTATTTAACTTTCGCGGGTCATTTGCTTAAAAATAAAAATTAAAACTAATGTTTAAAGTAAATTTATGTAAATATAAGTTGTTTTTTTCTGGTGGCTTAAAATTATATTTTACAGGGAAGGGGGTGCGGAAATTTGTTGTCCCAGTTAAGTAAATAATAATCAGAATGATTAGAAAATTTTAAAGATAATAAACTAAATATAAATGTGACAGAAATTTAATACAGTGAAACCTCTCAAATCTGAGCTAATTGGGGCTGTAGCCTGTTCGGATTAGCCGAAAGCAGATTCGACAATTGAAGACAACTGATATCAAGTGAAAGATTAAGTGATATTTTGTGTGTTTCTATTATTATTTCATTGTTTTTGCAAAGTGATTATCCTAAAGAATTTAAATAACCAACTTTTACCGTTTTCGAATCCTGGATGGCATAAGTATGTAGATACATTTACACTTTATTAGGTATGCTAACTGTACTTCTTTGTTAATTTTTCAACTAATTATGTAAAATAAGGCTGTAGAATATACACATAATTGTTTTATGACTAAATGAATAAGTTTCTCTTTTTTGCGTTCGGATTTCCAGGGATTTCGGATTTCAGATGTTCGGATTTTAGGGGTTTCACTGTATATAAATTCTAAATATTATTTTTAATCTAAAAAATTTAATTTAACTGAATTTTAAGAACAAACATTTTTTTGAATTTGATGTTAATTTATTCTTTAAATTTCAAATAGACAAAAAAACAAAAAACAAATATAAAATTATTCATATCTAATATTCAGGATAATCCGCGATAGGCGTAAAAGGTGTCCTCCGGATAAATAGCTTTTCACTGTAGAAACGACAAAACAAACAAATATTCTCTTTCTCTCTCACTTTTAATCTGATATCGGAAATCTTGAGTTAATTGAATTAATCTGTAAAGTTAATAGATTGCTGCTTAAATTTTCAAAAAAAGAAACAAGACATAAAGAAAAAGAGAGGGAGGGGGGTCTAGGCCTTTCAAATAGGGAAGGGCGGGGGGGGGGGGGCTCGCAGGGTTGGGTTGAAATAACTTTTTCAGCTGAAGAGACCTTGAGTTGGTCCCAAGATAACTCGAACACGACCATTAATGCGCTCTCCTCAAGATTTATTTATCATTGCTTGAAATTTATTCATTGATAAATTACCTAAGCTCTCGGACACGCCGAACATATATATATATATATAGGTATATATATATATTGTATATACAATATGATTGGAGTTGTCAAATAAAACGGAAAAAATATTTAATGCAAGTTTTACATTGAAGCAAATTATTAATAAATAAGCAAAGTCTCTTCACTTCAAGTTATATCTCGAATTTGTGTAGTTGCCTTTGCTTCTTGACAAGAATTCAAGGGAATCTATGGTCATGTCTGCCCAAGTGACCATAATTATCTATTACGGATAGTAGGAGAGAAGGATATTCAATATTACGATTGGGGAAGGCAGGCAGGCAGGCGCAAAACACTTTATGGCCAAGCCCGGCTAAATATATTTACGAATACATTTATTTTTGCATATGCAATAATTCAAGAGCCCCCCCCCCCCCTCCGTCTCTACTCGGCTACTTAAAACGAAAATTATTAAGACAGATTTTAATGGTAAGTTTAAATCTTTGACATCACAACAGCAGATTATGAATAGGCTAGTGGAAGAATGGAGGGTTATAAAATTCCTAAAAAAGCATCTGAGAGTTACTAATAATATAACTCGCCTCCACTACAAACCTACACTAAACAATATTTTTCTCACTATTAATTGATTAATTAAAAAAAATATATATACCATATATTTTCAAATACTTGCTTCTTATCACAAGGTTTTACTTTCAATTACTTATATCTATATATAATAAGAGAAAAAGAAATAAAATATAAATTGGAAGAAAATATATTATATTCAAAATCGCCCATTAAAGTCTCCATGAAATTCAAACACGAAATTATATTCTTTACCTATAGATATTAAAATAAAAAAAATTTTACACAACCAAAGAAAGCGCCTTTTTAACTTGTCAAGTAAATATTGGCCAGTTTCTGCTTATATTAGCAAAGTCATATTCTTGAAAAGTTTTTTTTTGTCGCGAGTAGCAGAGTTAAATATTTATAATTAAAAAAGACTGATGATTAAGGTCAAATTTTCGAAACTATAGCCTCTCTAACAAATAAATTATATATATATATTAAGCAGAGAAAAACCTCATTGATTTATTTTTATATTAAAAACCATATATACTCTTTAGAATTGTGCTCAATGTATTTTTAGAATAAATAGAGGGCCGATGTTCACTTTTATTTAACTTTAGGCCTTTCTTTGAGTTGCGGATCCATGCACCAAGACTGGGAATTAAATTTTTTAAAAGTATATAGTTTCTATGGGATACGTCTCAGAATATGTCAAGCTACATATTTCTTAACTTTGCTTATTACAAACCGATGTTTTGAACATAATAATAATTTTAAAAATATTTTAGTATAAAAAATGTTTCCAAATCCCTCATTAAAGTCACCAGAAATTTTACTAGATATTATTAATAGCTAAATATTACAGTTTAAATTTTCAGAATTAAATTTAACTGAACTCAAGTAAGATACGTTTTTAATTTTTTGATAATTTTTTTCTGTAAAAAAATTTCTTAATTTCAATTAGCCAAAAGAAAAAAAATATATATAATTCATATCTAAGAAAATCCGGAAATACACGTTTTGAGGTTCCCTGAACCCTGGACAGCCCACTTAATAAATGAATCAATAATCACTGAACATCAAAAAAAATGACTGTCTCTAAGAATCAAGAAGAAAATATTAAAATATTTCAGCCACATAGCAAAAGGGATCAGACTCTATAAAAAAGACCGGTCATCGATGGAAAAGTCGAGGGGCATCGCGGAAAAGGTCACTGATCAAATAAATATGGCAGATCTTCCAGAGTCAATCAATAGGGCTGAAGAAAGAGAAATATCAACGAAGCCACCACATCTTTTTAAGGGCTATTATGCAATCAAGAAATAAATATATCCAGAACAATACATGTGTTCGTCAATATCTTAGAGAAATATAAATTAGAAATGGAAGAAACAATGAAGACTCGATACGATATTGGCAAATTTAGGGTGAATTGGCAATTTTTTTATCACTTAAGAATTCAAACTTTAAGAATGAAACTTGGCGCAGAGGTATAGTAAATTTTCTATATTTTTAAGCCGGAACCTCTAAAATTAGAAAACTCACAATCTAATGAGTTGTTTGTGTTAGAAATAGAAACATTTTGACTCTAGAACGAACCTTCTAGGTTATTATTTGAGTATACAGAGCTCGAACTGGAAAATATCACCAATTGGTACTTGACAAATCACAAAATATTCCCGACCAAAATAAAAGAAATCAAAATTGATAGGAATTTCTATTCATAGAAAATAAAAATAACGTTACAAAGGGTACAAAGAAGTATTAGAGATACATTAATAAATCACAGTAAATGTATCTAGTTTTACATATCAGAACAAAATCTTGGATAATTTCACGAACAAGAGAGCACTTTTTGGCCTCTCCGTTCTAAATATATTATATGTTTATTTGTTTGTTAATAAATACATATTTAATTATGAGAAAATGTGGTTTTTAATAAAAAGTTATAATAAAATAAAGGACCTTTAGGCTTTGTTCAATGAAAAGAGCTTCAAATTTAATACTCCTTACTCTTTGGTAAAATTTGAATTATTTTAAAACCTTTATAGACTTAGAAAAAAAAACCTTCAAATTTGTAATTCCCCCTCATCCCTAATAATAATAGACTTCACAAGCTCTTTAAAACGACTCAAGAACTAGTTGTCGAAACGTTATGAATTCTGATAAGATTACCATATTAAAAATGAGCAATCTAGGTGATTTCACCAGAAAAATCAACAGAGACAGACAATTTACTTCTGCGCTAATTCAAAATTTCAATTGTATTTGTAATAAAATAAGTCAAATTGTCACTCGATATAGATTTATTTCTAAATATGAAGAGAAGATGAGAAATGAATTAAAAAATACTCATCAAAAAACACCAGAACAGAAAAACTCAAACTTAGATTTCGTTTTAATTGTTGCAAGTGTTAATAGTCGAAACGACAAGTATGCACTATAATGTATAATAAAAAATGTAAATATTCCTAAAACCTCGAAAAGAGGAAAGACAGAATTTAATAAATAAATAAATATAAATAATAGAGTCAAAGTGAATGTTGTATTGTATGCTGTGTCCTCTCTACAGACTTTTTTTTTACTAAATAGGTATTTCATAAAACTTAATTGTGTAAAGATATATCCATTTCAGAGACGAGGATTTTATTGCGAATAAAATTATACATTTTCAATTTTAATGATTAATTTTTCTTTAAAAGCTTAAGATAATTTTTTTTTTTTAATTTTATTATTAGAGCGAAATGGAAGCAAAAGTCAGTTCAAAGTCAACTTGATTCCAGTGCTTATAAAAAACGAATCTTCATAGATTCAAGAAAACATTCTTAATTTGATGATCAAATGGATGATCTGGAATATTTTTCCTAAGAGGTTTCCAAACCGAAAAAATCTTCCTAGTGAAATTATGTTTTATTTAAAAAAAATAAAGCGGTCAAATCAATGAGTGTGATATCGAAGATGCCATAGTCATTCAAAATAATCAAGCCAGCCTATATTTCTCAAAAGAATCGAAGCTTCGAAGATGAGTTTTTATAAATTTTTGCAAAGTTAGACCGAATACATTTCAAGGCAACTAAAGCTTTGAAATAAAAAGCAGTAGAAATCATGTTCTATAATAGAATTTAATCGATGAGGTAGGTATTCAAATTTTTCTCACTATTTCAGTATATTCGTCCAAGTGTTTAAAATGATTTTTCTTCCACTTTGACGATAAGGCTCTCTGAGATAAAGAACTATCATCATAAGAATTGCAATATTTTTATTTATTTGATACAGAACTTAAAAAATGGTAAATTTTCTACTGTTAGATGATTTAATCTAAAATAAAAAAATGTGTATTTTGATGGACAATTATCGATTTACAGAAGAATTAAAGAAATCGGCGAAAGAATGAATATCGAAAAGATATCCTAATTAATAAGCAAATAAATTAAATTTCGGATAAAATGCAATTTATATCTACAAGTTAAGGAAAAAAAATACCTATATGATATTTTGTATTTTAGTTAAGTAATTTTATCTAATTTTTATTATCGCGCATTAAAGTCACTATGAATTTTTATAAATATTGGACTTTAAATAAAAAAAAATTCAAAATATTTAGTAAACAAAAAAGATGTATATGGAATTTGGACTCATATGGTGGCTTTAAATGAGCGTTGTGTCAAATAGAAGATCTCATTAAGTTTTACATTTTATTATATAGCAGGTAAAAAATTCGTCTTAAGGAACCGATGCGATGTATAAAGAAAAAGTTTTTTTTTTTTATTTAATCAATTTTTACGACACTATATTTGCTCTTATCGGGTACTTAGATGCAGTTTTATGTTTAAGTACAACGTCGTTTGTCCAGTACTCGTTAGTCGTCAATAGCCTTTTTATTTTCACTTGTATATTATTTTTATATTATATACGGAATAACTTCTCTACCTCATATAACTACGTTCTGTTTGTTGATCGAACATCTGTTTTAAGAAAAATTGAAGATTTATTTTCAAGATTTTTATTAAGTTAAAAAAAAATCACTTGATTGTAATCGCAGATCAATCAATAATTCTATGATTTAATTTTATAAACTACAAGCAATAAAAATATATTGAAGAATTATTGATAGATCTGATTAGAAATAAATGAATTTCTTTACTTAATAAAAATATTTATAAATTGAAAAAAGGACAGTAATCTGAAATTATTTTTAGTAAAGTTTCAAATTAACTTGGCTTTCTGTTAATTAGGTTTTTAGAGGTTAAGTAAAATAATCAAAGTGTAAATATTTTACATTTTCTGATCGCACGTTAAAATCACTATTGAAATTTTATCATATTTTTATATATTTATATTTGTAATTTTGAATTTGAATTCTTCCAGAGTTTGAAAAACCCATGCTTTTAAGGTAATTTTTCTTTTTTTTTACAATGAGACGTTAGTACTAAAAGATACGATTAGGTGAGAACAACTTTATTTTACTTAATTTAACTTCTTTAGAAAATAATAAAATTAATATTTCAAAAAAATATAATATTCGAAAAATCAATCACTAGAATAGAGCGAGCCGTACCATTCAATTGAATTTTTGGGTCTCATTTGATTGACTAATCTCACAAATTTAGAATGGTGCTGTCAACATTTTTGCGAGTTGAACATTTTTAAATAAAACAGAAATTAATTGCAAAATACTTGAAATAAAGGGATTAAAAGATAAATTTTGGATAAGTATATTTTTAAGGTATCAGAAGACGGAAAATATCGCAAAAAGATCATTAGTATATTATTTTAATTCTTTAGAAATTTTCTGGAATTTATCTAATTGATTATTGATTAAGTTTTCTCATTCTTAATTTTGAATTTTATCCCTTAAAGAACAAGAATGATTAAAATTTAAAAAAGTATACATTGTAAAAGAAAAAGTAACATTAGATTCGCGCATTAAAATCACTTTGAAATTTGACCATAAAATCATATTTATAAGTCGAATTCCTAAAAATAAGCAATTCCGAATCAAAAAATAATCGTTTTTTATTAACACGGCTTATTTCTATAAAAACAGAACTGCTTTACTTTCAATTAAAAAAAAATGTTTTGCGCATTAAAGTCTCCGGGGAATTTCGTCATAAAACTATTTTATCGAATTTCAGAAATAGATGAAAGTATGTTTTAAAAGAAATTTTAATAATATAATTCTTTGAAATTGTCTGGAGTTTTAAGAATACTAAGCATTGCCGCTTCTATATATTTGTCAAACGCGGCGGTTTGTTTATTTTTTTCATTAGAACTGATTAGAAAAATCTATTTGACAATTTTCTCTTGGAAGACAGCCGGACTGGCGGTCAAGGCTAGGGCCCAACCAAGGCAGACAATGGCCTATCTTCGGCTGGCCACCTCGGCTACTGCCGACCTGCTTTTCACACAGAAACACACACAGAAACAAATTGAACACACACAGATAATAGAGAGAACACGCGACCGAACGAACGTTGTAATGTCAATTGGACATGTAGCGAAAACTAAATGTTGACTCACGATTCTTCGAAACTTAAAAACGTTGCCCCCTCAAAAAATTATATCAAAGTCCCGAACTTGAATTGAAGCATAAATTATCTCGGCGGATTATAATTAAGTCAAAGTCTCCGGTGATTGCACCTGCTGATTATGACCGGGGGATCCGTTGCTACATAGCGATTAGCTAAGCCCGGGTTGGATGTGTTGATTTACTGGGCGAGCGGTGGGCCGGCTTTAGGGGTCAACGGCAGCGTGGTTGTGGAAAAAAGTCTATCAAATTAGGGAAACACTAGTTTTGTATCCTGACAGCATTCCACTTTTCCCGAAGGGGATCACGTTGACAAGTGAAGGTAGTAGGTAACTGTACACTGGGGGCACAACGCAGCGACACTCACCTGGCAAGTTGCGGTTCCGAGTAAAATTGACAGGAGCACAGGTTACCGGCGACGTCGAGGACCATTGGACCCATGGCCCATCTACACACCACAGGGGAGCAAATCCAAGTTGGGAATGTTTGGGATACTTTTCGGGCCGGAGATCTCATGCACACTCTGTGGCATGCCACGGACGACTGTTGCGTGCTGGCAGCTCAGGTGAGTTGTTCGTCTCTCGCTCTTTCACCTGCTCCAGGACGGTCTCTTTCTCACTTCCCCTACGGCGGCATCTCCCCGACGCATGCCTAGTGACCTCTGGTTCTGCTGGTCCGAACTTCACCTGGACAAATATCACTCCATTGTTATAGCGGCAGCCAGCTCCAGCCTGGAAGGCTGCCTGATATTTGATATCTTCTGGCCTCTCCCTCTGCCTGACTGACGCCACCATATTTGGAAATTTAATTACTCCGATTAACATGTATACCCGCAATCAGCCAAGAGCCGGGAATTAATAACTGCATAAAATATTTCACAATGATGCACTTTTTCTTCCCTTCTCGAAATGTCCTCTGCAGTGACGAAGACAGGAATTCGTGAGGGGGGGATTCTGGACTCGTAGTTTTTTCTGTCATGAAGGAGAAAAATAAAGCCACAAGGTTCATCATTATAAAAGTTCAAGTTGCAGACTTAAAATTTCTTTAAGGAACTTGAGAGATTGTCTGCTCACTCCGAGCTGTCATAGACAATTTTTATTGAAGGGCTGTGTTCATCCCGCAAGAATTGAACCCGAGTGCCGAAAATCCAATCCGGGCCAACCTGTGAGATGAACTCATCTGATATATCTATCACAGGGGATGAATACCATAAAACCATTCTAATATCTAATAAAATTATTGATGACAGCTTGGATATAGTAGAAGAATAAGCGGCTAAATACATTTTGTAAATCTTTATATATATATATATATATTATAAATTAGAAAGGGTTGTACTTTTTATTCTCTGTTTTGACTTTTTCAGTTTAAATGTAGTTTTTTAATTAATTGAGATAAAACTTAGGACGTGTTTTGTATGTTTCCCTGAGTGACAGTTTATCTATATCTATAAATCACATAAAGAGAAACAAACAGCTTGTCTGCTACTCTCGTTAAAATAAAAACTTTTTAATATGTCACATGCTTTATTAAACTATAAGACTTAGTATGGTTAGTAAACAGAAATAATTCGTCTACCAAATATTTTTTATTTTCAAACACATTTTTCTTATCAAAATATTAGGAACTTACCAGATTTAGAACAGGCTAGGGGTTAGGGTGTTCTTTTCAGCTAAGTGAGAGAACCTTCGTCAGGGCACCTAAAACAAAAATAAAAGTAACAATTTTAGTAGAAAATGTTATTTGAGAGGTGGTTTTATTCAATTTATTGAGAGTTTCATCCACGATTCAGAATAAATGTTTTTTTAAGATTAATTTCTAATGCTATAAGAAAAATACATGCCAATCATTTTTATGGGTATCAGTTAAAAATAGATTTTGAAGCTAGCTAAACTGTCCGTGAAAAAAACGCAATACTTTTCCTTGTAATACAATCTCGCAAATCTTTCAACCTCGAAAATTGATCATTTTGACCGGAGTTACGACTATTTTGGCCTGATTTTGGCATTCTAGAGACCTAGAGCATGTACCAAGTTTTATATTTGATAAGTTCTTTGAAAGGTAAAAACATTAACAACACCCCAGTAACATATTCATAAGATTGGTCCATCTTCTTTCTATCTTCCCATCGGCTTAAAGGCATCTTTACACCTAGGGCTTCGCACGAGACGAGTCGAGACGAGTTTTGAGAAAATATCGTATCGGTCTCGTGAATTGTCAAAAAAGACAGTATCGTCTTTGTCTCAATCTGGTTTCGTCAGCGCTAGTCTCGTTTGGTGTCGTTTGGTCTCTTTTGGTCTCTTTTCGGTCTCTTTTGGTCTCGTTTGATCTCGTTTGGTTGTTCTCTTTTAGTCTCGCGAAGTATCGTTACATTCTTATTTTTTTTAAAGTATAGTAAAAATATAAAAAAAAATAAATAAAATGATATTTTTCCCTTACGAAAAAATATTTCACACGATATTTATTATTGAAAAAGAAATACGTGTTTTTTCATTAAATTTCCCTTGTATTGAATATCCTAATTGTTACAAAAATATATATGAGTTAAAAATAGATTATAATTGTAAAATTGTAAAAATTGTGGATCGTGGAGAGTATTTTACAAGTATTTTACAATATTTATTTTCAATAAATTTAAAAATAAATTTTAATATAATATTCTTTTTAACCACTCAAAAATGGTTACGAGACCACGAGACTAGACACGAGACTCTCGCGGTATCGCCTCGGTCTCGTCTTGTGGAGACGAGACGAGACGAGACGAAACCAAGTCTCGTCTCGCGCGAAGCCCTATTTACCATCAGACAATCCATTTTAAAACTGATCAAAATAAATAAATAGAAGATAAAATGTATTGGAGACCAAGGAAAAGTATTGCGGGATTTTTTTCGGGCAGTGTAGCTTCAAAAAATATTTGTTATTTATTAATTAAGGGTTGAAATTTCTTATAAATTATTCATAATTAATTACAATGATTTATTCAACACGAATAAATAACTATGATGGCTTATTCTGCGATTATTGTCAAGTTAGGTTAACTTAAAATCGGAGTGGGCGCTCATCTGCTCAGATCGCAGAATAAGCCCATCGAAACGTTGTAGTTATATTATAGATATTATTTATTCCAACTCAATAAATAATTATAATTAATTATGGGTGATTTAAACGAAATTTCAACCCTTAATAAATTTAATCACAAAAATACAAGCTTAAACAGTTACATATCTAATAATTATTTAATGATTATTATTAAAATGATATAGGTACATAATTATTATCTATGTTGGAAAATAAGTATTATAAAAAAGAAAATGGAAAAATATAAAAATTTGAAGTGCTGCATTTTTTTAACGAGCAGTGTATTTGTTGGCTGGATAAAAATATTTCGCCCTCCCCCCTGACTGGCTACGCCACTGGTTTTCGCTGCAGTTTTTAACTTGGTAATTCTAGCTTCTTTTTTTTTGAACCATGAACAAGTTTTGTCTTCCGAAAATATACCGTCCGGAATTACAATTATATTAAAGATTCATTTGGGCATTGATTTCTTCGGGGCAGATACTCTCTTTTTTTCAAATTGGAATGCCTTAATTACAATTTTTTCCTACGATTGTTTGGGTTATTGTTGGTTATCGAGTATGGCCGATGCCCTGTGGTCCATGCTGTCCGATGGTGGGAGGGACACAACAGCATTCCATCCATGCAAGAAGGCCTCTCTTGACACACATTCCTTACCGCAAATATATCATTTTTATGCAAATGCCTCCACGGGGCGGTCTCTCCCGGGATAACCATCTCTCGCTCGCATTTTCATCAGTGACGTTGTTTGTCCTTTCCCATGTGTGTGAGTGTGTGTGTGTGTAGGTATATGTGTGTGTGCTCCTCTCTCTCTGTCAGAAAAAGAGTGGCTTATCGGACAACGATATCTTCCCGAATGTGCGCCCCCCAAATGCGCCTACCTGTTGTGTATCTGTGACTCTATACAAGCTAGTTTATTTGCTTCAAATCTCCATTTGAACATTACAAACCGAGAACCGAACTTTGAGAATTATAAACTGGTCCCCCCAGACCAGAGCCGAGCCAAGCAGCAGCCTTGGGATTGACCGTAACGTTCATAAATAAAAATATTAAAAAATAAAATGAATGAATGGTTGAATAAAAAAATCCGCCCCTTCAGCATTCCCCTCAACACCGACACATAATATAAAGACCCTCATAAAGATTTGTAATTTAATTAAATTACGTGAATCTCTTAAAAAACGAATCAGCTAACTTAATTAAATGTTGCGTGCAGGGACAAAGATAATCATAAATGGAAATCAATCAACAAATATTTATAATTAAAAAAGACTGATGATGAAGGTCAAACCTTCAAAACTATAGCCTCTAATATATATATTAGGGCAGGGGTCTTCAAACTATGCACCGCGGAGAACTTTCAGGCGACGATGTGTTCACTTTACTAAAAAAATGTTACATCTTCAAAAAAATAAATAAAAAAAGCTATATAATAAAAAATCATTAGAATCTAATCTAATTATTAGATAATCAAGAGGAATTACAGGTATTATGTAAATTGTAAATATAGTGAAGTTGTTATTTTTAACGTTTTGAGAAATGTGCACCGCGGAACTATTACTGGAAATTTGGTGCACCGATCGTGAAATAGTTTCAAGACTTCTGTATTACGGTGTCAGTTAAAAAATTATTTTTGCAGCACACCCTATCTCAGTGATGGCGAACCTTTTGAATTTGGTGTGTCAAAATTCAGAAAAAACCTGACTTAATACGGCTGATGTGTCACATCTAGAAATATTCATAATTTGGTTATAATTGCAGCCCTAGTAAAAAAACAAAAAAATCAATCATATTTTGGATATATTTATTTATTCAAAAACAAAACCTAATTATTCTTTAATTTAGTGACTTAGTGAATTAAGCGCAACCTCCTTTTAATCTTCTTGGGCAAAGACCGCCCGTAAAATGATGCGTGTCACACGAAATGTCTTAACGTATCACCATTGACACGCGTGTGATACGTTCGCCATCACTGACCTAGCTCGTTAGTAAATGTTGTAAAACATGGTGAGAAAATTTTGTTTTTGCGATTTGGACCGTGCTTTGTACTAAAATTGATTGAATTCGATAAAACAACCATTTACTTAATATAACTAGTGAATTTGGTGATTCCAGCGGATTAAGTCACTCGATAACTAGAAATTTTATTAACTAAATTCAAGTCACATAATTTGTAGACAATTTCACGGTCTTTCACTTGTTTCATGACCTTGTTTCGCGAAAAAGGTACTCATAATAATATACTATATATGAAAAACCAAAATAAATAAATAAAGTCCTTTTTTTTTAGTTAAATTGATTTTAAGCAATATAAGGCACGGTCCAAATAGCAAAAATAAAATTTTCCCATCAGTTTTACATAATTTCCAAACGATTTAAGGTCTGCTACAAACATTTTTTAACGGACACCCTAAAAGATATCTATATATTTATTTAAGTGCACGTGATTGGCTCAGTTAAATTATAATCGGAGTGGGTGCTCATACTTGAGAACGATCACAGAATAAGTCGATCAAAACGTCGTATTTATATTGTATTTATTTGTTTCAATAAATAATTATAATTAATCATGTGTGATTTAAATAAAAATGCAAACTTTAATCAAATTAATCACAAAAAATAAAAGCTTCAACAGCTTCATTACTAATCTATATATTTAATTATTTATACGTATGGACCGTATGGAAATAAATAGATTTTCGAAATATCTTTTTTAAATATTTTTGAAAATATATTAAAAATATAAATTTTTTGTGTTAAATTTATATAAAGTTTATGTTTTCTATTGTATATATTCTTAAAATATAAACCATATTTATGTCGCTCTAGTATAAATTTTATATAAATTTAACACAAAAATTTTATATTTTTAATATATTTTCAAAAAATATATAAAAAACATATTTCGAAAATAGAAAGAATTCAATCAATCTTTTTCGGACAAATTCTAAGATTTTAGTAGAAATGGTTAATCTGAACCCGTGCTGATTTTTTGAAAAAACTACCAACTATTTTCAATAAAAAGATGCTCAAAACTTTAATTATATATTTCGAAAATCTATTTATTTCCATACGGGTAATACTTAATATAATTATTATTATCATCTCGGTCCATAATTTGTATTAATTTGAAAGTTTATAATAGGAAAACAAGGACAAGTTTTTATGTGTGACTTTTTTATTTATCAGCCATCGTTTCGTCGACCTTGCCGACTTCTTCAGGGCTTCAAATAGTCATGCCACATATTCGTATAAATTTTCTTTTTATCTATTTTCGTTATCATTGAATACCATCAGAAACACAAATTTCAAAAAATATTTGGCACATTCACATAAACAATTTTTCATTCTATTCTTTCGTATTACATTCGAATAAATTTTCTTTTTAACTTCGTTACCTTTGAAGACCATCAGAAACACAAATTTCAAAAAATATTTGGCACATTCAGATAAACAAATTTTCTTTCTATTAATATAAAGAAGATGGCCTTCAATGGTAACGAAGATAAAAAGAAAATTTTTACGAATGTGTAGATGACTATTTGAAGTCCTGAAGAAGTCGCCAAAGTCGACGAAACGTTGGCTGATAAATAAAAAAGTAACACATAAAAACTTGTACTTGTTTTCCTATTATAAACTTTCAAATATAATATATTTCAAGCAGAGGACAACGTCATTGATTTCTCTTTATGTATCCATTTAAACATTGCATACCGAGGATAAACTTTGAGAATAATAAACTGGCCCTCCTCAGGATACCAGTCAGTTCTGCAGCACTTGTGATTGACGGTAACACGTTAATAAATAAAAATATTAAAAAATAAAATAAATGAATGGTTTAAATAATTTATTTCCCCCCCTCAAATATATGCCCCTCCCGCTACACCGACACATAATATAAAGTCCCCCATAAAGATCTTTAATTTAATTAAATTACGTAAATCTTTAGCAGGGGGAAAAAGAATCTGCGATCTTAATCAAGCGTTGCGTGGAGAGTGAAGCAAACGACGTTTACATTTTTAAATATACATTAATTACATTTGTTTCTTATAAATAATAATAATAAAAAAACACACACACATAGAAATGAGTCAATGGTTAAAGTTTAAGATTTTAAAATGAACATTAATCTGAGTCAATTAAAAACAACAGGAAAATAAAAAAAGTTGCAGAAGAGTTTTATCTGCACAAATAATCACCAACACATTTGCAATAAACAGTATTACTATAAGGGATTATTTACTAGATACAACTAAATTGGCTGATTGATCAACCGAGAGAAAGAGTGTATGGCGAGCGATTGGCGGGGGAAACTTATAGCATCCGATTTCGAGCCAACGCAGATCGTAAATCGCACTAAAACACTAACTCTTGAGACACCTAACAGGGAAAACGTGGTCAAGGGAGGTGGAGGTAAGCAGCCAGTTGGATAAACGCAATGTTAGACGCGTTAAGATCAACCATTTAGTCATAATCATATTACACACTCGAAAAGAAAAATTCACCAAGTACTTTATGGATATTCCTCATCAGAGATTTTAGAAACTATACCCCGGCAGACCCGTAATTTTTACTTTACCATACAGGGTTTGGTCAAGTATTGTAATCGTGCATGAAAAAAGTGGTTTTGTTGCTCCGTTTTTTCGAAATATCTAAAAAACGGTTGAAACTATTTAGATTAAAAAAATGGGCCAAATCATGGCATTTCGGTTTACCAAAAAGCCCTAATAAGTGAACATTGAAAAAATTATATTTCTCGAGATAATAAATGTTTTGTCAAAATCTCTGTTGGTTAGTTTGTTAGAGCCAGTTGTATGTCGGTTTGTAAAGTCTTTGTTAAAGTTGACAAAGGCTAAAACCTTAGAATTCACCTTGTGGCCGGCCGGATGGCCAATCATATGACACACACGCACACACACACACACACACACACACACTTTAAACTGATTGGCCATCCCATCGGCCACAAGGTGAATTCTAATGTCTTACCTTTGTCAACTTTAACAATGACTTTAAAAACCGACATACAACTGGGCCTTAGTCTATTAGTCTGTGCACTACCAAATTTTTGTGGACGAGCTACTCAAAAACTAGGGTGATTATCAATAGCAAATTTCACACGTAGTTTTGGTGCGTTGAGATTAAGAGTTGTATTTTCAAACTAGAAAATTTGGTAACGCACAGACTAACTAACTAACAGACAAGCAGACAGACTAACAGACATTTTGACAAAACAATTATTATCTCGAAAAATATAATTTTTTCGATGTTCACTTATTAGGACTTTTTTGTTGACCGAAATTCCATGGTTGCGCTCAATTTTTTTAATCAAAATTGATGAAGCCGTTTTTGAGATATTTTGAAAAAAAGAAGGAAAAAAAACATTTTTTTCATGCACGATTACAATACTTGACCATACCCTTTATGGTAAAGTAAAAAACAAGAAAAATGAAATATACTATAAAATGAACCTATATAAAAGAAAAAAAAATTCCTGGGGCGAAAATTGGGGGGAGGGGGGTCGGTCAAGAATAGAAATCTAGGCCCTTTGAGCAAACTCAACCAAATTTTGTATACATAATCAGCGGGACCTCGGAAGAATAAAAATGCAAAAAAAAAATTATAACCACTCCGAAATTGGGGGGCTGTCAAAAATGAAAATCTAACTACTTGGATCAAATTCAAACTAAATTTTGTATTATAAGTTTATTCAGGTGGTCTTTAAAAGATAAAATAGTAAATATAACCACTTAAAGGAGGGGGGGGGGGTAATTATAAATAATTTTATTAAATATTAAATATAAGAGAGGGAGGGTGTATGATAAAGTCAACTGGATGGCCACATCAGTTAATTTGTTTTAGTTAAAAGCGATATATTTATATCAGTGCTCCCGTTACATTAGAAATGTATTATTTACAGTACATTTTTGCTTGAAAAGTACAAAAACATTAAAATAATTTAGTTTCCAGTAGATTTCATAAAATATATCAAAGGTAGAACATTTATGATATACATATAAGCTTCAAAATATCAATAAAAAGTACGAATAGATGACGCTTAACAAAGTTAGTTCTAAATGTTCTCTTATTCATATTCAAAGTATTGCCCCCTATAACAGATTGACCTGTCTAGATCCGTTAAATACCACATATACATAAAAAAGAGCTATTTCAATCATTCCTTTAATCGAAAAATTTTCTAATATGGTTAATGACTCTGATTTCGAAAATATTAACTATGAGTGGAGGTTAATATTACATTCTAGAAATGATAGATTTAATATCAAGATGAGTTTTGAGACATTAATCGATGAAACAATAAATTTCCTGTTTTCTTTTTTATATACCTATACTTACTTTTTTTTTTATTTATTTAATGTCACCGGGAACAAAGCCCATTTAGAGAGCATATAAGTAGAGTGTTAGTAGGGTTAGTGAGGGAGCCGAGTTTTCAGCCGGTAGAAATTTTTATTTGCCAACCAGGATTGAACCCCGGACCTCCACTCCAACATCGTCATAATCGGTCGATGCCGAAGCGAGGCCAGTGCGTTAGCTGACTGAGCTACCCGATCCCCTCTATACTTACTCTAATATACAAAAATACTGACATATCTACATATTTATAATGAATATATAATATAATTTATTTGTTAGAGACTATAGTTTCGAATGTTTGACTTTCACTGTTTTTAATTGGAAATATTCTGTTATTTTTCATGGGCTCATATACCCATTTGAATCTAGATAAATTCGTTTTGTTGTAATAGCAAGCTGATCAATTCACAAACTAAATGTTTTCAATTAATACTTGTTCCGTTGATAATTCATTTATTTTTGTCAACCAAATACAGTCAAGGACAACTTTATATCAATACTCCTTCATAAAGAGAATAAGAGGACAAGAACGCGAGGGTTGAATTTTTTTTCTTTTATATATTAAAAAAAACACGTTCTCATGTGGCCATCCACTTGACTTTACCATATAACCTGGCCCCTCTCTTATATTTAATATTTAATAAAATTATTTATAATTATATATATAGCGGGGGAGGGGGGTAGTTTTTGAATTTTTAGCCTTCTGGGGGTCTACTGATTATGTATAAAAAATTTGGTTGAGTTTGGTACAAAGCCCTATATTTTTTGACCCCCCCCCCCCCCCCCCCTACACCCCCCAACACCCCCCTTAATTTTGGATCCATATGCACCAAAATCTAATCAGCTCTTAATCTCAATGCACGAAAACTACGTGTGTCATTTGGTTTTGATATTCACACTAGTTTTTGAGCTAACTCGACCACACAATTTTGGTAACGCACATATTAATTAACATACTAAAAAACTAACAGACATTTTGACAAAACAATTATTATCTCGAAAAATATAATTTTTTCGATGTTCACTTATTAGGGTTTTTTGTAGATCGAAATGCCATGGTTTCGCTCAATTTTTTTAATCAAAATAGTTTCAGCCGTTTTTGAGATATTTCGAAAAAAAGAAGCAAAAAAACCACTTTTTCATGAACGATTACAATACTTGACCATATCCTGTATGGTAAAGTAAAAAACTAAAAAAAAAAATTAATTTCTTTCAAGTGGTTTTTTTATTTTTATTTTTTATTTTAAGATGATTAAATGTAATTAAAAAAGTCATTTAAAATTTTTGTAAGAAATTGTTTTTTGACAATAAACATTATTTTGTTTTTGCTGAGAATTGAAGAAACACAAACTCTAATCAGGGCGGAGAATTTGTCCCTAGTGAAATGTTTTTAAATGAAATTTCCAAAATGAAAAACAACTTACAGATGGGGGGGGGGGGGGGGCGCACGGGGAGGTTTTTCTTTTTGTTGTTTGGCTATATAATTCGTTCGGTTTCTTGGAAAAGTTATCCACTATACTAAACGATGTTTTATGGACACGTCTTTTAGTTAACTTAAATGGGCATTCCAAAATTGATGATGAATAGTAAAAAAAGAAAAAAGAAATAAAGAAAAATAATAAAATATTTAAAACTCGAAGCGAGTAAAGATCCTTTTGCCGAAAAAAAAAAATCAAAAAATTTGTAAAACATTTTGAGAAAATAAATAAAAAATTTTATGTGAAAAACAATAAAATAGAAAAAGAAAATAAAAATAATTAAATTGACAAAGAAATGAAAATTTTTATCACCAAGAGAGGAATTTTTTCGAAAAATCTATTTGCATAATAAATACTTGTTTATAGACCCATTTATTTTAAAAAGAAGAACAGGTCACACTTAATTCTTTTATAGAGCGTATCTTTTTTTAGGCTTGCCTTACTTCAGATCAAGTGTCGGCAAATTTTTTTGGGTGCTGGTTAAAATCAACCAAAATCTGTGACAATTAAAAAGACATTTCGGGTCAGTAGGTATTTTTCGTTTTAATTTTATTGGGCAAATAATATCAATATGTATTATATAAATGAGTTATGACGAAGAATTTTTTTGCTTAAACAAAACATTAAAGTATAATAAAATAATTTATTGATTATTTTTAGTAATAAATAAATACAATTATTTTATAAAAAAACAATATAAACACGTTTATTTTGAAATATAAACGTTTCGGAAGAAATTCTCCCTTTATCAAAGGAAATTTGAAAAAAAGATTATTTTTATTCCTTTTTATTAAAAGCAACTATTTTTTCAAATTTTTATTTTATTTTATTATTATTAGTTTTCTTATTCGTATAATTTTTATTATATATAAATCTTTTGGAATTCAGCTTTAAGATTCAAGTGTTATTATGTGCCTGCTGAAAAAAAAAACCCTAACGATATATAGCTAGCCCTACCACAAAACTCTAAGATTCTCAGGAGTACCAGCGGACTAGGGACTAGGGCATATTTCCTACACCAATAATTTATTTTTTTCTTTCCTTGATTTAAAATTCGTTTTTACGTGTAAGTCAGATTATTCACATTTATCGATTAGTAATATTTACTACATTTAATTGCATCAACCATGGGACACTCTCTTTGATTTAGGTACTCTTATTTTTTTTGTTCGTAGTCATCTAAGATTTAAACTATAATTTTTAATAATAAACTATTTTTTTACTTTTATGTAATCTACTTTCTATAATCTATCTCTAGGTATATGGTAAAGATAAAAATAATTTTTAAGAAAAAAATAAAACCGACTTCAAAAAATTAAATGCAACAAATAAAATACACTAAAAGGTATAAAATAATTATTATCTTATTTAGTTACAACTAAACTATGAAATATTAACATGAAATTACTTTTATCATCAGAACTTGACCAAATTAATATGGCACCATCCCTAAGATACCCCCTTTCCAATAAAAAAAGAATAATCGAAATCGGTTCATAAACAAAGAAGTTAGTCCTGAACAAACCTAACAAAAAAGGTCTAATAACTATGAAAAAAAATGGGACCAATCTGAAGGTAGACTGGACCCAATGCAAATTTTTTTTTCAAAATCGGTTCACAATTGGCGGAGATATGAGGTAACATGGGCACAAAAAAAAAAATATTCAGTCGAATAGAGAACCTCCTCCTTTTTTGAAGTCGGTTAAAAAGTATGTATGTATGATCCACTGGAGCTCGCTGATTGGCCAGAATCGCTGTGTATAGGCAATGCTTAACGCATTAAATAATTACTTACTATAATTTTCTGTTTTCTGTCCACTGTCACGGTCAAAGTAAATATTTCGAAACATAGAAATTTGGTACACAGCCATTAAATCCAAAGGGTCTAAAAATATGTTCTGATCATGAAAATTCTTCAAGATCAAGTTTTAAAATTAATTAAATGTTAATCTATTATACTTTCTCAAGACGTTTTAATGTTATGTTTAATAATAATAAAATATTTTTCAAGGTACAAAATTATTTGGAAATATTCCCTGAAATTTTTTCGCCTTTTCTTGATCAATTTTAATTATTCAAAAAAAGTATGTTTTTCACAACAGTTAATCAATTTTGGACACCTAATAATTCCATTCCGTAACGATGCCCGCCCGCAAGGGTCACCTGCAGGACTAGCCGGGACCAGCTAGTTTTAAATTAAAAGTAAGTTTTTGCATATTTTTTTGTTAGTTTTATGAGCATAATGATTTTGGTGTTGCCCAAATTTTTATAATAATCAAAAGTTAGAATTTTTTTATTTTTGAGATTGATATATACATTTTTAAAAATTTCTTATCTAATTTTACTATAAAAAATGGGAAGTCCGGTCTCAAAATATTTTAGTAATATTATACATACCAGTATTATAATCTTACAACATATTTTTTTACTAATAAGTATCTAATTAATACAAGAAAAAAAGTAAAATTACAATTTTGTATTTTTACAATTAGTTAATGTGATTTTACCAATATAATATAATATTTTTATTTATTTTTTTTACTATACGCAATCTTGTAAATTTTTGTATTGTATACATAGAGTAAATTTACAATTTTTTTTAATAGTGTAATATTTCAGGATTTGATTAAGGCAGTTCGGAAATAAACAAAGAAACTAGTCTCAATAAATATTAGTTATTGGAAAAAAAAAATTATATAGTTGTTTCGAACAGATGTTTCGGAGGATTTTCCCTCCTTCCTCAGGGTTCAAAAGGGTCAATGAAGGAAGTAAATAGCACTCTTTCTTTCTCTCTGTGTTGATTAGTGTGCACAGAATACACCCTATTTTACTGATAATGGGAAATCATAAAGTGTCTTCTGCACACTAATTAACACTGAGAGCGGAGGCAGGAATGAAGAGTTTTATGCAATTCCTTCATTGAACCTTTGAACCATGAGGAAGGAGAAAAAATCCTCCGAAACGTCGGTTCGAAACAATACTAAGAGGAATTTTTTTCCAATAAATCATATTTATTGGAAATAGTCTGTTTATTTCAGGACTACCTTCATCAAATCCTGAAAGAAACACTATTCAACACCCTGTCTCCACCCCTCTACGGAACCCTATACGGAGTGTGTTGTGCGACCTAGGGCTCCTGCAATTGTTCGCTTTTCTTTTAGAAAATAGATCCGAATAATAATCGCGCCTATTTTATGTTTATTATTATTTCGTGCATAAAATTCCGTAATTAAAGACGTTTGATAATCTTATCCACGTCTTTTCTGAAGTTTTTTATGACCAAAAACATAAATGCTCTCCCATAATACTATTTCTTTTTCTGCTAGTGCTTGTATAAGGTAAAGAGCAAGCGAGAGAAATGCTTTAATATATTAAACTTCATGATTTCCTGACTTCCCCAGCAGCAAATATATATCTATAAATATTTTCAGACACGACTACTAATATCTTATCAATTTAACAAATCTGTGAATTTTAATTTTCACATCTCTCTCTCTCTCTCTATCTCAGTGTAAATTCTAAAATTTCTATTAATTTCTAAAGACTTATTGCATCAAAGTAAATATGTACAGTTTATATTTTTAATTAAGCATTGAAAATTTATAGAGAATACTGCACCACGGTAACATTTATGAATGGACATTTTACAAAAAAAAAGGAATTTATTTAATTGACAAACATTTTATAAAATGGAGATGTCTTTACGAAATAACATTAATTGTAAATTATTACGATAAATATGGGAATACAAGATTCAAATGCGAAAAAATAAATAAATCTTACAGATTTACAGTTATATTTCCTTATTAAAAAAAATCAATTAAAAGCCACATAATAAATAAATCAATTAATAAAACTTTGGTGGTGATACTCAGACTAAGAAATCAATGATTAATCCGAATAAACATAATACATTTATACGAGCAAATCCAACATATTTTGCATTGTAAAGTCCACTAGGTTTATTTTACCAATTTAAGATAAATTTTCCATTTTTAATAATATAGTCTTTAATTGTATACATTTATTGTTGCACTCATAAATTTTTTAACGCCGATTTTACAAAAAGAAATTACGTCCCCTGTCCAATTTGGTTGTTTAAATCTTTAAACCCGTGTATTTACTTGAAAAATGTTCAGATATGACTGAATAAAATATCACCTAAATAAAAAAAGATGAATGAAGACTATATAATTTAATAAAGTTTTTTAGTTATTAAAATTGTCCAAAGACATGTGTCAATTCCGTCCCCAACATAGTTTTTAGTATTTAACTTGACTCACGCCACCACTGCAGTGGTCAAGAGAGGAACTATTGTCAGTTGGTGAGTTGGTTTGTTAATAGCAACCAGTAGTGTTAATTTTATTTATATGATAACATAGAAAAATGACTTCATAAAGGTAAGTGATTCATTATGTCGCTCATTCGTTTCATTTCCGTCACTGCGATAAAATTCATATAAAAAATATATTTAAAAAATCTTTCTAGTTTTGCTTACTTTTAGTGAATTGAACAAAATTATAACCTTCTATATTTTTAAGCCATGTCTCTGCATACATTACCAAATAAAAATTCTCTAATGTCAATTCCGTCCCCTTGATTGTCACACCTGAATGGAAAAAATCATAAAAAATTGAAAAATATTTTTTAATTCATGACCATTATTAGAAATTGGTCTATAGATAGTTGAGCCACAAAACTATATTATTATTGTTGGGGTGCGATAAAGTTATATTTTCAAATTTTTAGGTACAAAAAATGCAAAATAAGTTGGATTTACTCATACCCAGATAACACAATCGCTCGAGAACAGGCCTGGCCAACGCGCGACTCGCGGGCTGCATGTGGCCCACGACGGACTTAGTTGCGGCCCGCGGTCATATATGACGAATTGTTTTTTATTGGGTATTTCAAAATGTATTTTAAATCACACTAAAGTAATTAAATGAAATAAGGTTCCTATAAATACTGGAAAAATAAAATAGTATGTAATAATAGTAAATTTCAACTATTGAAATGGCCTCGGTTAATGTTCAATATTTCTCATCCCTTAGATTACAACGTGGCTTAATTTTTCTTTTCAAACTATTAGATAATCGGATTGATTGACATGGAAATTTCTATTTGATTAAATTAAAGTGACCCATTCAGTCGTTTTATCGAATCCTACCTTTCTGTGTATAACACTAATTATTTATTTAAAAAATATGTATATGTTTGAAAAGAATACATAAATACGAGGGGTGAACCGCGATTGTAATTAGGGGTACACCTTCTTTGTGGAATTACTTTGGAATTCATTAGATAATCTATTATTGTCTTCTACTTGGAAATGAAAGTGGAAGTGGAAGTAGGTGTGCACGATTTCAGCTCGCGGTTCACCCCTCGCATAAATAATACACGAATCAAATTTCTCACAGATGATGATTATAAATTATTTTATTAAATATTAAAAATAAAAGAGCGGGCCACGTTAATTTATTTTCTCTGCTTATTCAATTAAGAATTTTGATGACAAAATATTCAATATGTGAGTTCCATTGCACTCTGACAGGTGTTTTTGAATATATATTATAAAACGCCTGTAGGGTAGGCAGCCCAGCGAGAAAAAATGAAGCAGTGGGGGTTTTGAGCCCGAGAGGGAGGGTAAAAGAATCCAAGTAGGGAGCAAATCGATAGAAAAGGTTTGTTTTTATTACTGTACAATATAGATTTTTTATACTGTGCTTCTATCATAACCTCAAGCTCAAAAGGTTAATCTTTTTTTCGTATTACCTATATGATTGAAGATTAGTAAGTCTATTTGTACTTTGAAAAATGTAAATTAAAATAAGCTGACGTGCTCTGATGTGGCCATCCACTTGACTTTACCATACATTTCTGGTTGAGTTTGGTACAAGGGTCTAGATTTCAATTTTTTGACCCCCCCCCCCCCATACACATTTTGGGCGGTTAGTTTTTGTATTTTTAGACTTTTGGGGGTCCACAGATTATGTATACAAAATTTGGTTGAGTTTGCTCAAAAGGCCTAGATTTTTAATTTTTAACCCCCTTCCACCCCCCTTAATTTTGGGTCGATATGTACCAAAATCTAATCAGCTCTTAATCTCAATGTACCAAAACTACGTGTGAAATTTGGTTTCGATATTCACACTAGTTTTTGAACTAGCTCGTCCACAAAAATTTGGTAACGCACAGACTCACTAACTAACAAACAGACAGACTAACAGACATTTTGACAAAACAATTATTATCTCGAAAAATATAATTTTTTCGATGTTCACTTATTAGAGCTTTTTTGTAGAGCGAAATGCCATGGTTTCGATCAATTTTTTTAATCAAAATAGTTTCACCCGTTTTTGAGATATTTTGAAAAAGGTAGGAAAAAAACCACATTTCTCATGCATGATTACAATACTTGACCATACCCTGTATGGTAAAGTAAAAATAGTTAAAAGAAATAAGGTTCTCTATAATTACATGTAGAATAACATTAGATAATAATAATGATATTGTTTTAGAAAAATTAAGTAAACGCAAAGAAACGCAAATATCATACAGAAAAAAGAAATAGCCATTCAAATTTGTTTTTTATTTTAAAATAAAATTTGAAATATTGTTTTGCTTATGTGACCTAACTAATAATTTTGATATTTTATGTTTATTACCATACAAATATATATCTATTTTGTTGTTGGATCAATTCGTGTTTTCATTTCATATCTGGTTGTAATATTGTTTGTTCCACATTTACACTGATTGAATACTTTCAGTGTATCGCTGCATTCACATTAATAGTAATAACTTACAATAAAAATACCAAGTAGCAAATTCGTTGTAAAGCCAAACTTAGAAAAAAAATATTGAAAAAATTGTAATTATTCTTATTTATGTGCGGTCCTCGGAAATTTTTAAGTCGTCAATGCGGCCCGCGGGATTTGCCATGCCTGTTATAGAAGATCTCTTCTTCCGATATTTTCTGATATATATAATATTTAAAACCAGGTGGTGCTTAAGACACACGACAGAAGTGATAACTTATATGGTATTTATAATTCTAATATTCTAAAAATTATTTTTTGAAAAGGAATAATTAATATATTTTCTGAAAATGATTGAACTGGTTCTAGACCACAGCCCAACCGTAACGCGTGACGTGACGCTTGATGTGACTCGTGACAGCTCAATCTCATTTACTGCCCAGGAAAATAAAAATGAACATGAGCGCCAAAATTCAAATATAAAATATTAATTTGACCTTAGAGTTAATGATGCAACGCCATCTGTGGGTAGTACACAGACCTCACTGTGAGGCGTGATGCAGTGACGCATGACGGATCAACCTTATTTACTGCCAAGTAAAATAAAACGTGTGCAAGGCGCCCCAAAAGAAGTTATCACTTCAAAAAACAAACATCAAAGAGCAGGTATTTGAATCCATAAGAACTAACAGATAAAATATTTCTAATTAAGAAAATTGATTATGAATGATCAAACATTCGAAACTATAGTCTCAAAAAATAAAGATAGTCTCGACAAAACAAAATCTTTTCAATTAAATACAAGTTTTACCTTTAAAAATATATAGTCAAGTCTTATAGCAAGCATTGCTTGGTTTTAAAAATTTATCTTCTTGGGTCTGATTTTCCTTGTAATAATGCTGCAATTATATTGTTCTTACACATTAAATTTTATTTCCTAGCAGCTATTTTTTCCTAGAAACGATTTTTTCTCTTTTTTTGTATCTCGTGGTATCTTCATTGACTGCAGAAGAATTTAATCGCTTTTGAAAGATTTTTATTATAGAATAAAACAGTTTTTAATGAAAAATAACAAAACATGGATTTAAGATTAACGAGAAAATGTATCACACATTTTATTAAGCTTTTGGGAGAATCTGGGACGATCCAGTGACGTTTCTAGGGAGCGGGTTTTTTAGCTCGCAGAGTAAGTAGCCTAGTGAGCTTGATAGCTAATTTGGCCGAGGGGTAAAAGAACCCTTCTGACATATTATTAAAAATAATCCATTCAATTTCGGATTTATAAATGACACCCTTGTCTATTTTTTGAGCTATTGTGAGTATTGAAATCGAGATACACAAAAACGGAGATAATAATTTTTCTCGACATTTTATTCAATTTTAAACACAATGTGAAAAATGTAGTAATACTTTTTGAATTTTTACCTGAATTTTAATCAGTCAAATTGAAAATTCTCTTACTCTATAGCAGAGGTGGCCACAACGTGGCTCGGGAGCCGCATGCGGCTCTTCAGTCAATCTCGTGCGGCTCTTGAACCCTCTTGAATAATACTGATTTTAAAAAGTACAGGGTGGGGCATAAAGATCTACCACATTTTGAAGAGGTATAAAAAAATGAAAAAATTTAACTAGAAAAAAGACTGAATATATTTTTGAAAAGAACATAAAATAATTTTTTTAAAATGTGTTTTAAACATTATATCAGACGAAAAAAAAGTGTGTGGGGGGGGGGGGTCAAACATGAAAATTCTAGCTCTTTCGACCAAACTTAAACAAATTTTATATACATATTCTGTGGACTCTGCTAGAAGGCTAGAAATGCAAAAACTTATACCCAAAATAAAGGGGGGGTCAAAAATGAAAATTCTAGCCCTTTCGACCAAAACTCAACCAAATTTTGTATACCTACATATTCTGTGGACCAGCAGAAGGCCAGAAATTTCAGAAGGGCAGAAATGCAAAAACTAACCACCCAAAGTGGGGATGGTCAAAAATGAAAATTCTAGCCCTTTCCACCAAAATCAACCAAATTTTGTATACATATTCTGTGGACCCCCAGAGGGTTAAAAATGCAAAAACTAATCACCCAAAATGGGGGATGGTCAAAAATGAAAATTCTAGCCCTCTCGACCAAATAACTATGTATACAAAATTTGGTTGAGTTTGTTCAAAAGGGCTAGAATTTTTTACCCCCCCCTTTTCTTTGATAATGTTTAAAATACATTTAAAAAAATTTCATTTATTTTCTTTTCAAAAATATATTTAGTTTTTTTCTAGTTAAATTTTTTCATTTTTTTATATCTCTTCAAAATGTGGTAGATCTTTATGCCCCACCCTGTATAATAATTAAATTTAAAAAATAATAATACAAAAATTAAATTAATTTGTAATTTGTAATGTTATAAGTAGAGCAAAAAATATATGTTACTTCATTTATATTTTATAAAATAAAAAAATGTGTCTTTTTTTAATAAAACATTAATTAATCTCCAAACAATCTGGCTCGCTTTGAAACAGTTTTATAAATTTGCGGCTCCCAAAGTTAAGGTTAGTGGCCACCTGCTCTATAGCGAGCGTCCAACCGCAAAAGGTAAAAGTTCCTTCCTAGAATAATAGAAATTAAGAAATAAATCTCTAATAAACTGAAACAAGTCAGGACTTGTATTTGGCACCTTTCATCTCTGAGCTCTAAAAGGAAAAGAGAGATGATTCTCATCCACACCTCTTTTAATAATTTTCCTTGATCATATTCTAATTAATTAATTGCTTACCAGAAATTTATTAACTAATAACAAAAGGGAAATCTTTTCAAAACTCGGTCCGTGGTAAATAATAAACTTAAATAAAAATTGTTCAATTGAAAATATTTAGTTGGTCGAGAGTAGTAGAGTAGATGATTCTATTCTATTTTTTTCTATATAGATATCAGGGTGTCCCCTATTTTCAATATTTTCTGAATTTTTACGCTCCCAAGAGTCTCATATGGTTCGAAATGAATAAAAATAAATATCTCCTAAGTTTCAAGTCTCTACTCAGTTTTAACATGTGTCACAAAGCAATTGCAAGTTTCCCATCTAAATAACATGGGGTTGTTGGCGTTGAATGATCAATTTTTGATTCCAGTATAGTAATGGTTCAAAAAATTTGGAACTCTCTAGACTTTATGCTTATAATAGTAGTTATCCCTCAGAATTTTTACAGATTTTTAGCTATTGTAATTTTGGAGTCTATAACACTAAGATATAGCAGTAATTTATCTAGCTTTAACTCCAAAATTATAATAGCTAAAAATTGAAAAATTCTGAAGGATAGATAGTATTATGAGGATAAAGTCTAGAGAGTTTCAAATTTTTTGAACCATTACTTTGGCCGGAATAAAAAAATTGATCGTTCAATGGCAAAAATCCCATGTTATTTAGATGGGAAACTTAATCGCTGCACAATGTTAGAATTCGAGATAGAGACTTGAAACTTGGGGGATATTTTTATTTTTTATTTTGTTCGAACCTCTGCGAGCACAAAAATTTGAAAATACCCAAAATAAGGGCCACCCTAATATATAGGTATAGGGGAAGGGTGAACCGCGATTGGAATTAGGTGAACACGTCTTTGGAATTATGTGATATTATTTTGAATTCATTCATTTATCTATTGTCTTCTACGTGGAAATGAAAGTGGAAGTGGAAGTAGGTGTACACGATATTAGGGCGCGGTTCACCCTCGTGTATAGGTATTATAGAATCAACTTTTTTTTCATAATCGAACCGATATCATGAACTGAACCTGTAAAAAGTTTAATTAGTGAAAATTTGGGAGCCAGTCGACATATGCAAAAGAAAAGATTTCACATTTGACTCCACGACCCTGACACTTCATTTCAGTCCAACCTTTATCCCTCCAGTATACATATTTTCATTTTATATACTTCGTTGGAATATCTAATCGAGAAGCAAAAGAAAAAGGTAAAAAAATCTTCAATTGCGCTATATATCCATAAATTGCACCTCTTATCTAAAATGTTGTTATTGAAAAGAAACCGAGGAGGGAATTAAAAATGAAAACGAGTACATTAACATGGGTGACATGGTATCAAAGTGGAAATTACGAGCTTGGGCTATGGTGCATCGAATGCGGTGCGTGTAATTGTAGGGGACGGCCCTATTTGTCTGAGCCGTGCTTGTTAGTCTGTCCGTCTCTAGTGTAAATTTACACAACTCTTGTCCGACAGTGCAAATGGCTTTTCGTCTTGTGGTGCTTGTCGTCTTTTCGTCTCTTCTCCCTCGGGAATGTTAAACGAAGCCATTAAACGTCCGTCCCCCGGAAACAAGAAATACAACAATAGCCACTCTGAGTTATTCAATATGAATTTTGTATTTATGGTGCAAGTCGTAGGTTAAAGTAAAAAAAATATATAATATGGATAAACTCTCATTACATATATTTTTCATACTATTTACATAGATATTAACTTTTGATTATTTTACTTTAAGATGTACAGTCAATATCGAAAGTTGAATTGAAAAATATTTTTGTTTTTCTGAGAGTAGCAAAGTTGATGATTCATATATGTAGAAAAATTAATGAGGATGTCCTCTGCTTGATGCAAATAAACATATTATACCTACACATATATACCAAAAATAAATATGTATATATATAATTTAATTGGGACTATAACTTTGAAGACTTGATCTTCATCATCAGTGGTTTTATTTAGAAATGGCAATTGATCAAAAAATTTCAGGAATTTATTCAGAAAATCAAAAATACAAATTTATTAATCAAAATCGATATTGTCTCCTTCAAAGTACTTCTCATCGACTCCAACGCACTCATGCCAGCGCTTGATTCAATCCTCAAAACATTTTTTATATTCGGTTTTCGGTTTGATCATCACTGCCGTCTTCGATTTTTTCATTATCTCCACTTGGCTGCTAAAACAGGTTCCCCGGAGCGATTTTTTGAGTCGAATAAACAGAAAGAAGTCGCAGGGAGCCAAATCAGTCGAATTCGGTGGCTGTTGGATGGTATTCGTTACGTTATTGGTCAAAAAGTTGCGGATAACGATGGCATTATTCGACCGCGGGTTACGTGATTTCCACAAATCCAGTCTTTTTTGACGTCTCAAAACCAAATCATTAAACAAAATGTCTTGAACGGATTCATAAGCGATGTTCAAGTTCGCTGCCATCTCTCCAATGGTCAATTTACAGTTTTTGCTCATCATTTCTTTGATTTTATCCAAGTTTTGATGTCGACTGAATTCGTCATCCTCGACAGACTCACGAAAACTTGGGCCACACATAAAAGTTTGTTTTCGATAGAGTAACACTTCTTCAACATTTTTCCACCGTTTTAAACTCAAAATTTAATACAAACTCGTTGATGCAAAGACGATTTCATTTTTAAAATCATAAAAATCGCAAACGGCTCTGATAGTCCATACAGAAAACCGACTATAAAAAATGTTTTGAGGATCGGATCAAGCGCTGGCATAAGTGCGCTGCAGTCGATGTGGAGTACTTTGAATGGGGCAATATCGATTTTGATGAATTAATTTGTATTTTTTTTCTGAATAAATTCCTGAAACTCTTTGATCAAGGTAGTATTTTATCTGTTATTTTTCATGGGGTTAATTACCCAATCGGATATAAATAAATTCGTTTTGTTGTTGTAGCAAGCAAGCTAGTCAGATAAACGATTCAATAAAACGAATTTTCTCTATCCAATAGAGCAGTGGTGACCTCTGGGTCGCGACCCAATTTTGGATTGCAAAGCATATTCATTGCCTCAGGAATTGTCGTTAACCAAATATTTTACCTATTATATTTATTTTCAATAAGTTTAAAAATATTAATTAAATATATTTTAATTTATTCAATACTATTAAAAATGAAAATATGAAAAATACGTGCTTTTTCATTAAATTTTCCTTGGATCAAAAAGTCGTCTTGTTTATCTTAAGTATAAAAATATATATAATATATGAGTTAAAAAAAGGTCATCATTGTAAAATTGATGAAAATTACTCTAATCTGATCTACAAAAAGTAATAAAAATGAACATTTTTCAAATTTGTGTAGTGATATTAAAAAGGTTAAGAACCACAGCAATAGAGTAAATAACAAATAATATATTTCTAATTAACAAGACTGATGATGAAGGTCAAACTTTAAAAAACTATGGTCTTAAACAATTAAAATATACATATACTATACTGGTATACATATTTATATTTGGTATATATGTGTATACGTTTATTTGCAAAATTTAATCTTTATCATCATCATCGAGAGTAATAAGCAGTGGCGTAGCCTGAAAATTTTCATGGGGGGGGGGGCTCAATTGACAAAGCAAAATATTTAGTGCAATTTTATTTTTATTAAAACAAATAGTCCAGTTAAATTGTGTTTTTCTTCGGAAAGTTTTGGGGTAGTTGTAATTTCTTCGACACTTAATGTTTTTTGGTGTGCTGAATCCGAATCTGAGATTTGTTAACAAAATTTCGTCACGGAACATTTTCAAAAATGCAAAAAAATCTCATTTTTGGCGGTTTTTTGCTTATAACTCGAAAACTATCAACTTTTCGTAAATAACCTTCCTATTCAAAAATAAAGGTCATAAAAATACAAATTTCATCATTTAGGTTTTTCTTCTTCGACCAACCATTCGGGCTCAAGCGCTAGTTGAAAATTGGCGTATTTTTTCTGTTTACGCAAATCCCAAAAACTCGCACTTATTCCCATTTTGAACATGAAAGACTACTCTATACATTTTTAAACTACGTAGATTAAATTTGATACAATTCAAATCAACTTGCATCTTAAATGGATAATGGTTACCCATGTCGCAATGAGGTTGAATTTTTGAAAAACTGCGATTTTTTGGAAAAAATCGCAGCTTTTCCTTCATGAAATGAAAACGACTGATCCTAGAAACTTGATTTCTGTCTCATTCTCAAGGAAATTTTGTTGACTTAAATGAAAACTTGAACCACTTTTTTATGAAACTCTTAGATTTATAGATTCCAAACACTTTTGATGATTCGGATCATATCCTTTGAAGGAAATTTTATGAACTTTCATTTTGAAAAGGATAGTTATTTACGAAAAGTTGATAGTTTTCGAGTTATAAGCAAAAAAACGTCAAACAATGAGATTTTTACCTTTTTTTTTTTTTTTTGACAATGTTCCGTCACGAAATTTTTTTAGCAATCCTCAGATTCGGATTCAGCACACCAAAAAACATATAGAATCAAAAAAATCAAAACTACCCCCAAAACTTTCTCGCGAGGGGCCCTTTAGACAACAATTTAGGGGTAAAAATGTACTTCAAGAAATTAAATAAGAAAATAATGCATGGATTAAACATATGAATTATATTTAATTACAGTTAGTTTGCCATAAGAAAAGGTTTGTCTTTTCCGTCACTCATCCCATGAACCCTGCCCTTGGGGTGGGGCTCTGACCCCCCCCCCCTCGAATGGGTACACCTCCGGTAATAAGACTGGTTTGACGTAACTATATCCGCCTTCACTCAACTTTATCCATTCTCTTAATTTTTATTATTCTAGGAAAGGCGTTTTGACTCTAGATAAGAAAATATCGAATCGAAATTAATATCATACTATATATATTTATCTAGATTAATTTGTAACAACGCTTAGAGAAATTTCTCTAAAAAATTACCCTCTTGCCTAGAATCGAACCGACGAACTCTTGAACTATGGTCATCAGCTCTAACCACTAGACCAATGTCACATTAATATATATATCTTGATTTCTTTTACTAAAACTATATATTTTTGATTTAGACTTTGTGTCTAGATAATATTGTATTCATTTGAACTCGAATGAAAATGAAAAAACACCAATAGATTTTAAATTAAGAAACATTAAATATATATTAATTAACGAGGCAAATTTGAAATATAATTTAAACTGATGGCTCCAATCGATTTTCATTAACCAGGCAAATTTGAAATATATATATTCGAATTTTGAAATGAAAGACTCCAATTCATTTTAAATTAAGAATCATTAAATATATTGATAATTGTTCCCCCCCCCCCCTCGCCACTCAAAAATTAAAGATGCGAAACTTTTAAGAGACGATGTATTTTCGGTAGTTTACGGGTATACATTTGGAGTGTGGTTTTTTAAGAGGAATAACATTTTTGGACCGAGACGCTGCCCGCCAGGGCACCAGCCCGGAGGGCCGAGCTTCGAGAGCGTGCCGAAGGCACGCACGAAAAGCTCGTATTTAGATATTTATCATTTAAAATTATTAATTCACCGAAACTTCAAAAAAGCCTAGCGAGTTTTGAAAAAGTTTTATTTTTTCCTCCAATTTACTTTAAAGTCAATATCTGATACTCAAATTGTTTGAGCTGAATTTAACGCTCTGACGGAGAATCATGTAGTGGTTAAAAAATGCTATGTATTGGATATGGATAAACTTCTTTCAATTGGATGTTGCTCTTTTCCACCTTCATATAATTAATGAAGTTGTTTTCATTGAGAAATTGAAAAATTACTTTCTTTCGAGGATTTATTATTTCAAAGAAACACATAGGTATAAATACATATATATAGTTTTGACAAATTCTGTCATTGTTTTTATTTATGCGTTTCTTATGAAGTAATTTATCGGTTGTGAATGGTGTGTGTGACACTCAGCTCGACACTAATTCATTTTATTTATTACAAATTACATTTACTTCCATGACAGCGAATTCGTTTTCTTTCGATTTTTATTTTATTTCCATTTGACACTTTACTCTCTGGCCTGTTGATTTTTACAGTTCACTTGATGATACAAGTCCCGTGATTGGCACTTTACTAGGAAGATTCACAACTTCACAGCCTTATTTAAATTATAACTGGTAAAGATAGTGGAACTTGGGTATCTCGAACGTTGTTAATTCCAATTCATCGACAAATCAAGTTTAAGATTTTTAAAATATACACTACTTACTGCAAGAAAAATACTTAAATCAACTATATTGTGTTTTTGAAATCTTAATAAATAAATATAGTTTAAAAAAAATTAAAAAACGCGCTTTTGTCAGTAATGCTCTAAAAAGTAAAAATAATGTAATAAACTTTTTTATGTCCAATTAGCAAGTCAAAAAGGGTGGGGCGGTTCTGACACTCAGCATTGTAATTTTAATTACGAGGATAAGTCAAAAATTACCTACACTTTTCGTTCTACAACTTTATTAAACTAAGATAGGAGGCGGCCGCATGCGTTGGCGCGTTTGTAGTCACGTGTGCGGAATTTAATCACGATCGCGTCAGTTGTCGTCTAGCTACAACAGCATAAGCATGTCAGCTCCGCTATCAGATTGCACCAAAGAGGAGTAATGAGGAGTGGTCAGATGGTGTGAAAGGTGCTGAAATTCACCGGAGACTTGTCACAATACGGGGAAAGTGCTTTATCTCGTAAAAGCGATTTTTTATGGATCGAAATGTTTAAAAGTGGCCGAACGAGCGTAACACAAAAAGAGGGACCTGGGCGACCGTCAACTTCGACCACTGACGACAACATTCAGCAAGCTCAAGAGATGATTACAGCAGATAGGCGAGTTACCATAGATAAGGTAGCATCTTTTTTAAACATTAGTCACGGTTATGGCTATCACATTATCCACATTTGCCTCAGACATGGACGTTCGGGATGCGGTGCAAAAGTGGCCTCATGACCAACCGAAAACCTTCTACCAGGAAGGCATCCGGAAGCTTGTGGCTCGCTGGATCAAGTGCATTGCTTAAGGTGGAGACTATATCGAAAAATAATGTATCCGTTGTACACCTATCTTTGTTTAATAAAGTTGTAGAACGAAAAGTGTAAGTAATTTTTGACTTATCCTTGTAATTTCGACAAAGTACCACACGCTTTTTGACTTAGTTTATTGGACATAAATAAGTTGATTACATTAATATCTTCTTTTTAGTGCATTACTGACAAAAAAAGCGTGTTTTTTGGTTTTTTTTTTTTTAAACTATAATTTATTTTTTTACTTTATAATCTTAAAATGGATACAATTCTACGAGTACATCGCTAAACTTAAACTAATTTTGACAAGAGTCTAGTATTTTTTTCCCAATCTCACCTCCTTTTGTTATTTTTTGTATTTTTTACCCTCCTGGAAGCCCTCAGATTATCTATACAAATTTCGGTTGAGTTTGGACCAAAGGGGGCTATAATTTCCAAATATTCCCTCCTTGGTTAATTTTTGTATTTTTACCCTTCTGCCCACATATGATCTATAAAAATTTTGGTTGAGCTTGGACCAAAGCCCCCTGTGGGTTCCCAGAAGGGTAAAATACAAAAATTAACCGGAAGTAGGGGGGGGGGCGAAATTTGGAAATTATAGCCCCCTTTGGTACAAACTCAACCGAAATTTGTATAGATCTATAATATAATTTCAATTTGCTGTTAATTATTATTAAAGTAAAAATACAATCAACCTAGACTTCATCAATTCGATCCCAGCAAGAATCAAAGTGAATTTATTTGAAAATAATAAAAAACCGGCCCCTCGGCTCCAGAAACTGACAATCTCTGGTTCTAAAAAACCTCGCGCACGCGCACAAAATTTCGTAACAAGCAACCATGAATCGTGAGAGGCAAAACAAGATTACCCCATGTGGTAGCCAATCCACCTACCCTCGAGTGGAAACCGGGCATTCGAATTCTGGGGGACCCGGACCATCACGAAATCAAGGAAGAATAACGCCAAAATCCATACATACCTGGGCACCTTTAACATATATCAACACACTCATCCGGCCAGGAAAATTACATAGCCTGACCATGGAACTCGATAACACGTTCCGGAAAAAGATGAGCGTGGAAGGTCCAATCAGAAAGAGACATCAAGCTTTGCGTGATCCCAAGGGTCCAAACGCAACAAAAAAATAAAAATAAAAAAAAATAATAAAATTAGGTTTTTGTCGCGAGCCACCTTAAAAAACAACCGGATTGTTCTTGTCGAAATTAAGCCCTGATCACAGACATTATAACTAGTAGCAGTAGTAATATAGTTATAGGTATGTATGGATTTATGTCTACTTAGTACATAGGTACTCTTGATTTCATAGATATTTTTCTTAATTCGAATTTTGAATTATTCGACCTTTTCTGATGGTCCCTTGAACTTCGAGATACCCAAGTTCTACAATATTACTTTTTATTTCATCAATAGCTCTGTGAGATATAAAGTATTGGTTTCGGTTATTCAACTATGTTAAATTAATAAGAATTCAAATTGTCAATTGAAGTAGACTTTCAATTTTTAATGAAACTACATTAGGTTGTCATATACTAGATCCGAGATGGAATGGATTATTTTTATTGAAGGAGACAATAAAAGAGTGTATCTTCTTGTTGGAATTATAAATTTTATTTATTTATAACGAGACTATAGTTTCGAGGGCTTTGCCCTCTTCATCAGTCTATTACAATGGATTCACAGAAATTAATTAATTAAAAATTAATCTCTCGGCAAAAAACTTTCAATTTAATATAAAAAGGATTATTTTTAATTATATATCAGAAGGGTTGACTCAGATTGCTAATTTTGGCACCCAGGTTTGATTCCCGAATTTTCATTAATTTGTAAAATGCAGTTTGGTGATTCTAAATTTAAACATATAGCCATGCCATATATTTTTAAAAAGGTGGTGAGTGTTTCGAATTTTGAATTTCTTCAAACTCTTATATTCATTCTGGAAAAAGGCATTCCATTGTCCTTTGAAATTCAAAATTCGGAACACTCAACCAGCTTTTTTAAACAATATGACTTGGCTATGTGGTTTAGAAAAGCCGATATATATGTATATATAAGAATGTATATGTTACAGTAAAAACCTGTTTTTTAGAAAAATGAGTTCTTACTAGTTAAAACGCATTTCACTGAATACATTTGTGGCAACTAGAATTTACTGATGATGGTCGAGTTTGGTTCAAAGGCCTAGAATCTTTATTTTTGACCTTCCGCCTCATTTTGGGTGTTTATTTTTTTTAACGAAAATGTCAAAAATTAGAAGCAAAGTTGTAGAGGATGTAATTTTTGACATTTTCGTTTAAAAAAAATTTGAAAATAAATACCCAGAATTAGGCCGAAGTTCAAAAATAAAGATTGTATTAGACCTTTGAACCAAACTCAACCAACATCAGTAAACTTTAGTTGCCATCAGTAAATACTAGCTGCCACAAACTAACAAGAACCCGTTCTTATTAAAAACGGGTTTTATATTGTCGGATATTTATTAGGAATTATTGTAAGCCTTGATATTTGTTTCTAATTCTTATATTGTTTTTTTTAATGTTTGAATCAAATGTTAATGTATACATTTCTAGAATTTAAGAAATTTAGTAGACATTAAAGAAAATCGCGCTTTTTAAAAGTGGGTCAAAATCCGATTACATGATTCTACTCAGAAAGACAAATGAAGTAAATTAAATAAAAGCATGTAAAAATGATATCAAAAGAAATTGTATCTCAGGTTGATCTCCAGGTATTTTTTTTAATCAAGTAAGTTTAATGATTAATGAATAGTTTGTTTTTTTTACTGTTTTTATTTCGAATTGAGCCCAGAATATCCTATCCCCAAATAGAGAAAGAAACAGAGATAATATTTTTTTTAGCAATCGATGAGATAAATTCAAGAGAACCAGTATCCGAGATTCGATTCCTGTCCGTGACACCAAATTCTCTCTAATTGATTTCGTCGATTTAAAATCATTAATCATTTGAAACTAATCATTTCCCAAGTCACCTTGACTATTTACAAATCACACAAATTAATTTGAATAAATAAACATCCTCATCCTTCTTTCTTTTTGATTCATTCATACACGTTGAAATTCTATTTATTTATTTATTTTTATTCCAAATATTTCACTTCATTTAATAAGGAAATACAGAGAAGAGAGGAAGTGACAATTAATAAATAAATATATGTATATGGTCTCTTCTGACCATGACAGATCGATTTCAGGATGCAAAATCCATTATTTTCACCGAAATGGTTAGAGCCGTTTTCTAGAAACCAATTTTATAGGTTTTTAACTTCAAATTCGGACTTTTCAATATCAAATTCAGGATTTTAAAAAATCAAAATCCGACTTTTTCAAATCAAATTTAGAATTTATTAATAAACAGTGGAAAAAAATAGAGTTATAGTTAAGAACATGTTTTAATTTAATTTAACTATGAGGAAATGTTTTCAGGTAAAAAGCTAGAATTTGGTGCATTGTGATATGTGTGAAGCAATTTTTCATCTCATTAGCTAAAACTAGTCTAAAATGACAATTTATATTCTCGGGAAAGGTTTACAGATAAAAGCTAAAATTTGGTGAATTCTAATATATTTGTGTACCAATTTCCAGCTCATTAACTAAAACTAATTCAAGATTGGCATTTTTGTACTTTCAGAAAACGTTTTCAGGTAAAAAGATAAAATTTGGTGGATTGTAAGATATTTGAGAAACCAATTTTCAGCTCAGTAATTAAAACCTTTTAAGATTAGAGTTTTGTAATCTCAAGAAATGTTTTCAGGTAAAAAGCTATAATTTAATATGTACAATATGCATAGTTTTATAGAAATTCTAAATTTGACGAAAAGTCGATTTTGATTTTAAAATTTGAATTTGATATGAAGTCTTAATTTGAAATTAAAACCATATACACATATATATATATATATAACAGATAATAATTACTAGTATATATATATATATATACATATTTTCAGAATTGCTCATTTAATAACTTAAGAATATGGTAAAGAAATAGAAAAAGTTGGAATGAAGTCACATAATGTTGGATAGTTCTGTCAAACCAGCCTTAGGACTGCATATTGATGATGACAAACTGGATTTCAGATTTTCTAGTGAAAGTAATAGCAATACTAATAACAACAATGTGTTTATCCAACGAAACATACATACATAAATGAAAGAGAAAAAATACAAACACATTTTACTCATGGTCGACTCAGACCGTTTGAGCTAGAGTGAGTATAATAATTTATATAATTTGCAGGCAGATGACAGAGACATATCAAACGAATGAATGAAGACATACAATTAATAAATGAATAAGATAAATAATAGGATATAGACGAAATAGCAAATATAACTGATAAGTGCAGTTTTGAAGTTCCAACAGACAGTCTAATGAATTTGAAATTGCAGAATCAGCCATTTGATGTTTATATTTCCATGAGCTTCTGCAGTATTTCACCAGAGGCCCCCCCCAATCCTTCCCATTTAGGCACTGGAATGAACTCGGATCTCGGACAACGCTTCCCTCCCCAAAGAACCTCATTCGGTATTCCTTCAGTATGGGACAAACCGAGACAGGAGTGAAAAACGTCCTCTACTTCCGCCTAGATTGCATCTATGAGCACTTTTTAATCTCCTTAGAATATGATTACTTGTTCAGAGAATGGTAAAGCTGGAATGTAGTCACATGTTTGTTGGATAGTTCTGTCAAAGCCAGCCTTAGGACTGCATATTGATGATGACAAACTGGATTTCAGATTTTCTATTGAAAGTATGTAAAAGATTTTATTAAATTCTACTTAACATAGAAATATACTTAACATCTCTCTATGTCTAAGTAGCAAATGTTAATCTTTAAGTGTGATATTCAAAATGTGTTGTATTATTTTTCAATGAAATAACGAAGCAATAAATTTAGAGCAATATACTTAAATACCATCAGCTTTTTGTAGTAGCTCTTGCCTCTGATGGGATTATAACTTAGAAACACCTCTTCTATCTACCAGACACATCTTTTGATTACTTATTACTTATTTCAAAAGCATTATAATTATTTATTATTAGGTGTATGATTAGATATTATTTTTCTAAAAAAAAGAGTTATATTTTTAGCTGCGGTTTGAGTTAGTTGCTCTCTTATCTTTCATCGCCTTAGAATTCAATTATATGGTATATTTATAAGTAATAGATAGGTAATAGATATTACTTATTAAATTCTCGTTCTCGTAGCGCGTTCAAGTCTCTTTTAGAATTTTTTTACTGACAGGTTGGCTTAAGTTGACTTCATGATGAGCCTATATGTAAAATTTATTTCAATTATTATTATTATTATTATTTGATTTAAGCCGATTTCACCTGCCAGAGCTATATGCGCTTTAAATTAAATGAGTTTTATTTAAATAAGGTTATAGAAGTTTATCATTTAAAATAAACTGCAACGGATCGTTGCTAAACTTCTATCCAAATTCATTTGAAATATTAATATGTTTATTCCTTTATTATTAATCAGATATCACTTGCAATTTGCAGTTCATGTTGACTTTAATTCAAAAATAGTGATCGATTCTCATTTAACAGTCGAGGAATAACCATTCTACATCGGAATTTTGACGTTTCGGTTATTATTAGTAACCATTGCTGAAGGCATGGAGGAATCGACTTAAAATCAAAAATAGCGATCGATTCTCATCTAATACTTGAGGAATAACAATTCATATATTAAATTTTTGACGCTTCGATTATTATTGGTAACCATTGCTGAAGACATGGAGGAATCGACTTAAAATCAAAAACAACAATCGATTCTTATCTAATACTAGCGGAATAACCTTATTGCATTCCATTTTTGATGTTTTGACTATTAATGGCAACCTCTACTGATAACGTGGAAGAATCGAGCTAAAATCAAAAAGACTAAATTCTTTTTGGTAAACAACTCAAGCTTGAAGGTTATTCCGCTAGTATTAGATAAGAATAGATTGTTATTTTTGATTTTAAGTCCATTTCTCCATGTCTTCAGCAATGGTTACCAGTAATAATAGAAGCGTCAAAAATTTAATGTAGAATTGTTATTCCTCAAGTATTACATCAGAATCAATCACTATTTTTGATTTTAAGTCGATTCCTCTATGTCTAAAGCAAAGGTAACGGATAAAAAAACAACGCAGCTGCTATTAATGGCAACCTCTATGGTTAATTATAAAATTTCCTCCCAAATTTTTATCATTTCACAGCGAGAAGCCTAACCATTCTTACTTAAGCAAGTTTAAATGAGCTATATTACCGATCAAATGAATAAATTTTAAAGTTTTTTTAAATTTTTGGTAAAATAAGGAATTTAAAAAAAGTAGTATCTTACTCTAGAGTAAAGTACTTTAAAATATACTTTTACTAAAAACTTTATTTAACCTTTTTTGTTGTCCCCAAGATACTTAATTAAGATATTAAATTTCATCAAAATTGGTTAACTCATTTTCAAGATATTTAGAAAAAACTAAAAAAGTACAGAAATAAAGTACTAATGTTTGTGGGCCGATATGTACCAAAAACTAGTCAGCCCTTCATTTTGTTAAAATAATGGTAGGTTTTCAATTTCATTTCAATCGGCTGCAACGGTGTGGAAAAAATTGTGGACGAAAAAAACGATAACATACATCCATCCACACGCACTTCCAAAAAATGGCACTTTTTGGCCTCTCGGCGAGACCTCAGGTAATTTTTGGCAAAATCGTCACGTGCTAAAATTCAATCTAATTGAATACTACAATTTGTGACCTTAATTGAGTCCATGGGTTCCGTAATCTTTACCTGAGGACCCTTTGAAGTCCCGCTTGGCGCGAGACCGATTACAATACTTTACCCATGCTTCGCATTGGATAAAGTAGAAATTTTATATAGTACTTAGAACCCTGAGCGTTGCTCGTTAATTTTTGCTTTAGTTAAAATCAATACAAATATTAATATTATTTTTAATTTTAAATGCAGGTAAAAAAGGGTGATTTTTCTTCCCCCCCTTCTAGCTCACAACTTGGGTACGCCCTTGTCGTCAAGATTTTACTTAAATAGAATATTCAATTTGGTCAAAATTGGTTGAGCCATTTTCAAGTATTTTGAAAAAAATAAAAAAGTACTAGAATATGGTACTAATGTTTGTGAGCCGATATTACCAAAAACTAATCAGCGCTTCATTCTGTTATTTTTAGATTTTTAACTTCAAATTTAGACTTTTCCATATCAAATTCAGGATTTTAAAAATCAAAATTAGACTTTTTCAAATCAAATTTAGAATTTCTATAAAACCATGCATATTTTGCATATTGAATTATAGCTCTTTACCTGAAAACGTTTTCTTGAGAGTGCAAAATGCCAATTTTGAAAAGGTTTTAATTAATGACCTGAAAATTGGTTCACAAATATCTTACAATGCACCAAATCTTAGCTTTTTACCTGAAAACGTTTCTTGAGAGTACAAAATGCCAATCTTGAAAGGTTTTAATCAATGAGCTGAAAATTTCTACGCAAATATCTTAAAACGCACCAAATTTTAGCTTTTTACTTGAAAACTTTTCCTGAGAGTTAAATTAAATTAAAACTTTTTCTTAAATTTAGCTTTTTTCTATTTTTTCAACTGTTTATTAATAAATTCTGAATTTGATTTGAAAAAGTCTGATTTTGATTTTTAAAATCCTGAATTTGAAATGGAAAAGTCC
>JALMQS010000152.1:6082512-6095082 GCA_024734495.1 Forficula auricularia | reverse complement strand
CGAGACAGATATATTTTATTTATTTAATCCCATTCCATTCGTATCCAATTTGGGTTTTGGATTAATACTATATTGGCATTTTTACACAATTATTTTTTAAACAAAAAACAAATTTCTTTACAAATTAATCAATCTTAATTCAAATTATATTATCTTCTGTTTAGCTCGAAATCGCCAGTGCGTCGCCCCTTCTTTTCCGAACTTGGTATATTTATCATATATAAATATGTATATTTATAATTTATTTGTTTGAGTCTATAGTTTCAAAGGCTTGGGCTATTTATAAATAATGATATGTGATTATAAAAAATAAAGAATAAAACAAAATAACCTTTAATATATTTAATAATATTTTTATATTAATATACGGGTATTATTATTTAGCATTAAGTTAAAAAATCTGTTTTTTTTTGTTTGTTTTTTTCAAGCATTTTTAACCCTCCCAAGAAAAAGAATATTCGGTTCATAATACCTAATAAAATAAATAGAAAATGAAATATAAGTAAGTTCTTTAAAATGTACGTAATATAACATAATTTCACAAATTCTGAATATTTAACAGATCATTATGGCTGGTTTTTCTGTTAAATTTTAGCTTAAGATTTTAATATCTATTAAAACTCGGAGAGATGGCTGAAGAATTGAAAATGGTATGATCTCGGTCAGCAAATGGGCACCCATATATCGAGCTTCAAATCGAATCCCGTCTTTTTAAACGCCGAAAAGCGGTTGATCTGTCAACGTTTAATGCTGTAGCAACTTCTTCTGTTGAAATTCGCGGGTTATTGAGCACTAAAATACGCAAAACATCATCATCAGCTCGTCTTCAAGGTTAAATTCTCCGCGCCGAAATTTAGCAAACCATTTTTCCACGTTCGTTTAGCTGGTGCTTGATCCTGATAAACATCTTGAATGTTTTTCACGGCTGCGGCAACGGTTTAATCCCTTCCGAAACTCGTAAAGCATAACATGCCATAAATGCACTTTATCGATATTCATTTTTAAAGTGATATTTATCGAAGCAGTTTGTATGAAAACAAATGATTATTTTTTTTTTTAATTTTTTTTAAAGCTGAAGACGTCACCATTCCAAGGATATATAATATGTAGGAGTAGGCATTAATGATAACACGTTACGACGCTCATAACTCCATCTATTGAAACTCCGCACGAACTTTTGCACGCACCTCAATATTTTTCATTATACTTGGGCTGTCTTCCATAAATTCGCCATTGAAATACTAACAGTCCGTCTCTTCAAAACAAATTACTTCTAATATATGCATTCAACATGGTGTCCCGTATCACAAAGATAAACCGTGAACAGAGGATATGCCAGTTCATGACGGTCCAGAACCTAAAAATTTGTTTTAATAAATGTTTCATGTTTTTCGTGTTATAGGCATTTTTTGAAAGTAGTAGTACCCTGTCCTAAATATCAAGATGCTGTGGCTACAAATTTACATATTTTATTATTCTAATTTTTGTTATGCAATCCTGAATAATTATGCTATTGACCAGAATTCAAAATAAAACACGCAATCCTGAATAATTATGCTATTGACCAAAATTTAAAATAAAACCATAAGTAGGTACTACACTTTTGGAGAAAAAAATATTTTTGCCAGACTAGTGTTTTAAAAAATTTTGATCAGTTAAATAAGCTGACGTGTTCTGATGTGGCCATCCACTTGACTTTACCATACAACCTGGCCCCTAAAATTATTTGTAATCATGTAGAGAAGGGGGTTAGGAGTCAAGACGATAGATGGTCCAAGATACTAACAGAATGGTGCCCAATAACTATGAAAAGAAAAAGAGGAAGACAAAATGCGAGATGGAGTGACGACATAGCGGAGATGATGGGTAGGGATTGGTGTAGAACTGCGAGACAAAGAAGAGCATGGCAATTCCTTCGAGAGGCCTATGCCCGGAAGGGCCTAGTTTCAAATAATTAATTGTAAATAAAGTATTGTGTATAACTATGATAAATAAAAAGACTTATTAAATATTAAATAGGGGAGGGGGTTAGTTAGTTTGTATTTTTATACTTCTGGGGTCCCACTTATTACGTATACAAAATTTGGTTGAGTTTGGTAAATGGCCAAGATTTTCATTTTATGACCCTACACCCCCCCATTTTGGGCGGTTAGTTTTTTCACTTTTAGACTTCTGGGGTCCACTGATTATGTATACAAAATTTGGTTGAGTTTGCTCAAACGGCCTAGATTTTTAATTTTTAACCACCCTCCACCCTCCTTAATTTTAGGTCTATATACACCAAAATCTAATCAGCTCTTAATCTCAATGGACCAAAACTACGTGTGAAATTTGGTTTCGATGTTCACACTAGTTTTTGAGCTAGCTCGTCCACAAAAATTTGGAAACGCCCAGACTAAAAACCAGACAGACTAACTAACAGACATTTTGACAAAACAATTATTATCTCGAAAAATATAATTTTTTCGATATTCACTTATTAGAGCTTTTTTGTAGAGCGAAATTTTTTTATTCAAATTAGTTTCAGCCGTTTTTGAGATAGGTATTTCGAAAAAAAGAAAGAAAAAATCCACTTTTTTCATGCACGATTACAATACTTGACCATACCCTGTATGGTAAAGTAAAAAAGTATATTCGACTAGCATGCTAAATTATTTAACCCATTTAGTCCAGAATTTAAATCATTTTTTGGACTAGTGTACCATTTTTCTTAATTTTCTTAGTATTTCTGTAGTGCGGTATGTATTTTTGGTTAAAAAATTATTTTGTATATTTTTTTCTATCAGCAAAAGAGTATCAGTTCGTTTAAATGAAAGGTTTTATAAAAAAATACGTTTTTAGTTTTTTCCATAATGTTCCAGCACTTCAAAAAAATTGAAAACATTTCTGACCATAAAGGAGAATAAAAGGCATTTTTGACAAAATTTGGTGATGGTCTCTATTAAAAAACGTGGTCAAAAAAATGATTTCATTTTATTTTTTTTCTTAAAAATCGGTTTTCCACCTGGGAATTATACCGAAAGTGTTGTTTCATGCGTCTTTCTCGCAAGTATTTTATTAATATTCAATTTTACTATTGAGAAAAAAATTGTTTTTTCAAATAACTCGAAAACTGCTTAAGAAAAAGGCTGGAAATTTGGGTGAATTATTTTTATTTGGTACCAAAACGATCCCCAAAGTGCTAATAGACATCTCCTGGTGGGGGGGGGGGGCAGATTTCCCATGCATATCTGGCTATACCCTTTGAAAAATAAAAGTTATAGCTGAAACAATTCAATGGTATGACATCAGTGGTCATTTTAATTATTTTCCTCATGAAAAGAAAATGTATTAGTAAACTTTTAGTATCTTTTAAAATAAATAGAAAAAAGGAGAGTGCTATATTACCAGCTTCTTATTTAATCAGATTAATTAATAAATAAATAATCTTTCATCTAGAGAACGTATGATGAAATGTGAAATAGCTATTTATAGTTTTCATAATATAAAGGCTAAGGGTTGAATTAACGAGTTTGTATAGCGTCCTTTGTCCTTTAAACTAACAAAATGAAATTACATAATACCTACCTATATCATAGAAATACAATTTCGAATGGTTAATCTCAAAATAATGCGGTTACATTTTGAACAAAATAAAAATAAACATTATTATTTTAAATTAATTCACTTGAATTACTTTTTGAATTGGATAATATACTGTGAGTGGATTATATTTTTAAAAGTTATTCACCCTTTTTTCGGTTTTGAATTTATTCGGAGTGGATCGGTTAAGTCCCTCCTCTCTATTCTAGAAAAAAAGACACCAACTTAAGGCCGTTCCCTAATAAATCGATTTTCTTGTAATTCTTTTAAAACATTGAATATACATATATTTATTAAGAGTCCTTTATACGTAGAAATTTTTTTCAATAGTTCTTGCGGCACTAAATTTGTAAATATTGACCATTGAAATTTGGATATTTAACACACGAACCCTATCCCGATTGATGTAAAGCGACTGTTTCATTAAATAACAATCGTAATTTTCTTGAAATTATTTTGAAAAACTGGAATCATTAACTGAAGATATAACAAATATTTTTCTGTTAAAATAATTACATCAAGCAGTACTCGTTTGGTATGGAAAATGTTAAAATTTAGGTTCTTTTGATGATTTTCATTTTTTCTCTAATGGCATGGCAAGTGAAAGATGGCGACTTGGCAACGTCACACTAAAATCACTCCATTTTTCCATATCAAAAATCTTCTGCAGCTGGTGCATTTAAGATTTTTAGCTAATTATCTCAACCTAACTATACTGTTCTCATCTGGAATTTTGCATTAAGCTGTTTCATGAAGTGTTTTTTTTATTCTTTGTCTTTTAGCGTCGGTAAGAATGCAATGTTGCCAGGTCTGAGAAACGACGCAGTAGAAATATTTTTGCCTTTATGCGCATGTGAGAATAGGGGAAAGAGCGAAGTGCATCTGATGAATCTCTAGGGAACGTCCTTAAGCCGTTTTGGTTCTTTATCCATAAAAAAGGCTTAAATAAAGTACGAAAGGACATGAAGGAAAAGTTGCAAGGAGCAAACTTTATACGACTAAAACTAGCATTGCAGCCCAGAGGGCATCTTCTTGTCCAACTAAAGTTCATCTCATACTTGTTAAATTTGTAGTTTTTCCCAAAAAAAATCATCTTAAATAATAAGATTCTCTAATTAGTTGTTAAATGTTGTTGAAAATATTTATTTCCCTAGCAGAATTTCTTGTTATTTTTCCATTAAACATAATAATCGGATTAAATTTCAACCATCAAAAAAACTAAATGATTTATTGAAAATTGAAATAAAAAGCTTGTTATCAGAAACCAGGAAAATAAAAACAAAAGATCCAGTTACGATATCAAAAGGATCAAAGCAAAATAAAATCAATATCCGATCATAAAAATACACAGGACTGTGAAATTTAACTTTTACAAAGTTGTTGGTATTTCTGAATAATATTTTTACACCCAAATACAGTAGAAATTTGTATCTAAAAAATCTTAATACAATTTTTTAATATAGGTAGAATTTTCTAATTATTTTTTCACTTTTTCATTTATTTCAAACCCCCATAATTTACTCAATAATTATTTTTTTTAATTCTTTAATGCTGATATGACTTAAAAAATATTCTAGAAAAAAATTATTTTTACAGGGCAAATTAGAGAGAGCTAGCTAATTCTTCAGACCCTCATAACTTAATCAAAAATTAATATTTTCTTTTTTAATTCTTAAATGCGCAGATAAGTAAATATGGTTTAAAAAAACAAGTATTTTTACAGTCCAAAAAATAGGTTTTTTTTTTTTTTTTTAATGATATTGATGAGAGAAGGAGATACACCAGAAGGTGGATCCCCTAAAGGCCTGTATGGGCTGGCCTTTCAATCGTGAAAAGAACAGAGCAGAAGGAAAAGAAGCCGGGATCACGAGCCAATCTCAGAAACTTAGATACAATTCAATATCCAATTTACCAAGGTTTTAGGGGCTTCGAGCAGTGGTAAATTCTCCGCGCGAAAGGTTGATCCCCCTTTTATTTTTATCGTCATTAATTCTTGCTTTGTGAAAAATATTTTCTGTTTTAGTAGCCAAAAATCTATGAGAATCTTAAAAAATTAAACAACTTTTTCATTTCAGACCTGGTTATTTTACGAGACGAAAATGGAGAAGTATTATAATCGTGAATGAAATACCTCGTAGTATTTTTTAGAAATTTCTTAAAAAGTGGTCACTCAATTTTGATAAAAAAAAAAAAAAAATACTGTTGAATTCACGGCATTAAAGCCTACGAAAAAGTATTTTATAGTAAATTATGTAAAAGTAATATTTTCGAAGATATTAATTACACAACCTCCCATATTGATTAAAATTTCAGACAAATATAATGAGCGAATATAAAGAAAATATATGGCAGCATTTATTCATTGAGTCAATTAACAAAAATGATTCTATATAGCACGAAATATATAGTAAATTAGATAAAAGCAATATTTTCGAAGTTATTAATTACACAACCCCCCATATTATAATTAAAATTCCAGACAAATATAATACGCGTATATAATGAAAAAATATGACAGCATTTATTTATTGAGTCACTTAGCAAAAATGATGTATACCACGAAAAATCTAACTTACCTTTGTACTTTTATTGATTCAAAGCTTCTAATTAGCATTTTTTTTCAATGGCAGAGTCCGTAAAAAGAAATTTAATTCCGACGACTCATTATTTACAAATATCTGTTAATGGCTCTTTAGTAATAATGTTGTCAGCGTTCTACTTCAAAAACTAATAGAAATTTCAAATTCATTAATGTATAAGAGCCCATTTTATTTTGAGCCAAATAGAATCACAGAACCATGATGTATAATAAAAAGCATTCAAAGGACTATTTACTCTTGTTACCCCATTCAATATAAAGTGTTTGAAACACTTTATTTCCACTTCGAACTATTCCTCTTAAAGATAAAAGAAAAAAATGATACTAAGCAAAATTGAGAGTGTACTTCCAACGTTCCAACAAACCAATTTCACAGCACAGCAAATCGAGATTGGAGTCCTGGGTGTAACCTGGACCATTAGGGTGAGAAATGATTCTCAGGAGTAGCACCCCTTCATGATCAAATTAGAGACAAATTGAATCAACTCATTCCTCAGTTCTCTTATCGTTAAGACTTCTAAAGGCTGAATGATATTGCCTCTACTTTTTTTATCTTTTCAGATTCTTAAGCTTCAATCTTTCTAAAGCCGTGCAAAAATTTCTTCAGCTTTTGAATTTTTTCCCTCTTTTTCCACGATGCGAAATTCGAATGATTGCACATAAGCAATAGTATTGAATTTTATTCAATGTTGTCCTTGTTGCTTTGAAACTTGCTTTGTTATATCAGGATTTAAAACATATTATATATTGAAGAGTTTTCTTAGACCAAATATTATATAAGTATTTTTTACTCGGCATATCCTAACTCCCGGATGAGCCTACTATTGAATTCAAAATTTTTTTTCCTCAATGTATTGATAAATGTCTAGAACGTGGAGAAAAATCATTTGCAAACATGATTTTTTTATCTATGTGTCTGAATGTGTGTCTATACCTATGATAACTTAATAAGGACAAGTTGCAGAAAGTTCATTTTGTGGTAAAAATTGTTGAGTTTCGAATGCGGAGAACTGGTTAGATTTTGGCCTTTGTAATTTTAAAACTTCTAGTTAAAAATACAGAACAGATGATTTTTTGAATAGTTTTATTTAGATTTAAAGGCGATGTTATAATATAGGATTAAATAAATAATTAATATTTAAGCTGTTATTAATTATTATACAAAATGGGGTCTCTAGAGTAAATAAGCTTTCACTTTTTTATTATTTAATAAATATTCGGGCCAGCGATTCTTTATTCATTAGAATCTAATTGTGAAAAATTACTAAAAAAGGCGAAAATAGAATGATATTTCTTGTTTTAGAGTTTAGAGCTAAGGCATTTCAAAGGTAACAAATACAAGTCCAGACCTGTTTCAGACTGGTAGAGATTAATTTCATAATTTCTATTATTCTAGGAATGGCATTTCGATTCTAGATAAGAAAATATTAAATAGAAATGAATATCAGATTTATGTATTTATCATTTAAAGTTATTAGGGTAGTTGTTTCGCGACAATACTAGTAAAAGTTAATGCTAGAGTATATAGAACAGACAATAAGGATTCAAATTTATAAGCCCAAAACTTTTTGCTGTTTATGTACCACTACGAGCCAATCCCGTGCTCGTTTGACAAATCTGGCAACACTGTCCGAGCTTGTATATATTTTATCATAGAAATGTCAGACAAAGTACATTATAAAGGGAGATTTATAAAACAAAAAGTTCTTAATAAGCGATTGAAAGCTGTTGCGACAATGGCTGAAGCGAAAAAACGTCAAAAAATTACTAAAGTTAACCCACTTTTTAGGTTAAATACATGCTTTGTTGCCAGCTTGTTTTTAGTGTAAATTTTTCATTATACATTATTCATTATTATCTCAGATACTGTGTTGTATCTATGAATTAAAATTTTCTCAAAAAATGTATTAGTTATTGTTTAATGTTGGTTTAGTTTTTTAAAACAATGATAAGATGAGTTTCTTAATCATAATTAAATATGTTTGTAAATTGTATCTCCGGAACTATATTGTTCATAAATTTTTTTTGCCACCAATCCATGCAGAAGTATTTAAATAATAATCTGTCTAAATTTCAAAAAAAATTCTAAGAAAACCCATATGGTGAAATAACTACCTTAATCACGATTATTAATTCAGTGAAACTGCAAACAGCGTACCAAGTCTTGGAAAAGTTTCACTCTTTCATCCAAATTTAACTTTTGTAAACAAATATTTATTGTTGTCGCAACCTATTTCATTACACAAAATTATAAACATCAATTAAAAGATTAAATTAAATTACTAATATTATATTAAATTCTCTATTAAATATTTCATTATTTATCAAACTTCACAATGATTAATTATTTTAGACATGATTATTGATAACTAAGTGCAAACAAGGCATTTTACAGCAATTAATGATTCATAATGCAAAACTGTTATTAGGTATATTTGTATATTATTACATCTCTGGATACTCCCGGAACAATGTAATGGATCAGTAATAATAAATGTATCCATAGTTTGATAATCCCTGCTTTACAGAGATATACAAAATAGCGAAATTTTTCATTTGTCATCTTGAAGTTTCAAAACTGAGACCAAAATCTAATCGTCTTAGCAATGAAAAAATAATTACAAACATATTTTGAGATCAACAAGAACTTTCTACGTACTTGTGCTCTTATATTATTATGGGTATCAAATTTCAGACACACAAACACAATAAAAATATCTTTGGGAAAGATTTCTATCCATGTTTCGGAGTCCAGAAGTATCTCAACACGAAAAAGTAAATAAATAAATAAAATTTCTAAAATAATAAATATCCAAATACTTTGTTAATTAAATATAATAATGTCGAAATCAATATTTAATTATGATTGTAACATAAATCAGAAGACTTTGATTTTTAATTCTAGAGGCAAAATAAAACCAATATCAAATTGGATTTTTTACCCTCAATTTATTTCGTTTTAAATTAAAAAAAAAAAATGTTGAAAGGTTCAGAATTGGTTTCTAGCTTTATTAATTAACAAAGTTTTACTAGTCTGCTAGTTAGCCTTTGACATGAATTCTAGCATTAAATCTGATTAGCCAGTGCAAAAAATATTACTTTCTGCTCGAATGGAATCAAAAATAATTTTATTTCTTACTCTCTTAAAGAATATCCTAACCAAAATATACAAATGTCTCTTTATTGAAACCTTATTAAATATATTTTTAAAAAGTAGATCATTTTTAGTGAGGGCCCCTTTTGTAGTTCGGGCTCATAGGCTGCAGCCTGCGGAGCTTGTGCTTAAATCCGGCCCTGCTCACATGATTATGTAATTACCACAACTGTTAGGACCAGTTGTATGTCGCAAAGTAAATGCTTTTACCACTAACAAACGGTAGATGGTAAATGGAGGCAGTGGGATGGCCAATCAGATGACAGGCACTTTCAGGGCCTGTCATCTAATTGGCCATCCCAATGTCCCCATTTACCATATACCGTTTGTTAGTGGTAAAAGCATTTGCTTGACGACATACAATCTGCCGTTAGTGTAATAGTTGTAATAAAAGTCGAAAACACACTAGCTAACTAAGCTCTAGTCAAAGATATAAGAAACCCAGCAGATATTGTAATTCCTGTGATAAAAGCGAAAGTTTTTAAGTTCACCTGAATTCAAGTCAAAGATTAAGTAATATGAATAAAAGCTATTGAAGGTATTATGATCCAAGATGCAAGTAACATGACTGCATTAGGATGACTATAACAAAACTCCAAATCACATTGTAATGTTCTGGAATTCTAGATAGAGATGTTAAAATCTCGATTGTAAATTACTAAGGGAGATGTACCCTATAGGGATTTTTGTTAGTCATCATATCAAGAATGAACTAAGCCACAACTTCCTTAACTTCTAAGATATTACAAATCGAATCTGTTTCGAATATATCTCGCGTCTGTGCTGAGATAAGCCTCCATGCATTTCCTTGCTAGCTTAAGCCCGCTGCACACGGGGCTTTTTCCTCTATCTGTTTTTGGGATGGGTGCTCTGGTTTGTAATTTGGAGGCCTGTCGAGATCGAAATGACGTCACTGCTGGCTGTCTTTCTGGATTGCTTGCTTGATTTAAAAGATAGGACATGTACTATTTTCCGGCTTGGTCCTGGGATGCTTTTAAGTGGGAGCAAGCAGACAAAAAGTTATTAAAACAAACCTCATGTACGGCGGCATTTAGATGCAATTCAGAGACTAGCTATGAGACTAATAGGACAAGCTCTCGACTCCCTGGTTCATCGTAGAACTAACTGTCTCTGCGCTTTCCTTTTTTATGATACCATGGCGTTTATACAGACGAGAAAAATCACTAATTCCTCCTGTCCGGTCCAGTCCCAGCGCTCACCGCTAGATGGCACTGCGACCTCATACATAGTAGTTTATTCAATTAAACAATACTTTAATTGTAGTAATAATACTTTAAGTAAACAACAGTCAAATTGTCAAACACATTGTATACTACATGAGTCAATCACTTAATAATGAAATAATAAACCAATGAATTAATGAGAGTCGAGTCAACGCATTATAGTGGCGTGAGCCATGATATTCTTTGAATGTTATAAATGCGTCAACTCGAATCGAATTAATTCAGCTACCACCAAATCATGGTCTGCTCACGTGTTTTTGATCACACACTTTCCAATACATTATCTTCCCTCGTGGCTGGAACCAACAGTCGGGGCTAAGAAGCATTCCCCTTCTCCTCCGACGACCAGCCCCTACCATATCCTAGTTAGCGTCGGATACCCCCACCGTTAACACTGGCGGCCGCAACCAAGCGGCCAGCGGCCAGTAACACCTCCTAAAGCTTTGTTTGCGAGAAATAACCATTTTCCAAAATTTCGTTTCATCAGCCTTTGCGAAAAAAATGTTCTAATAAAATATTTTTCTTCCTCAAATAAACACCAAGGGCATAAAAATATAAAGGAAATCGAGCGGAAATAGATTTCATGGTTACGCAACATAAAGCTCAGGACTAGAACGCGTGAAACGTCCTTACCACAGCAGAAGCCGGAAGAAAATGATTTCCGTGATTGACAACATCCATTAGAGGAAAAAGATTTTTCGAAGATCAAACATATAGATAAGCAGTCTCTAAATCCTATAAATATAATAACTTTATATAAAAAATATAAAAAAATGGTTGCCTGTAAAGTCGGTATACGGGCGAAAGTTTTACGTGACAACGACTTTGAGTGGTAAAATAATTTTAATGTGAATATTCATTCGTATAGTAGGAAGAAGGATGAAATAATAGTAACAATTTAAAACATTTATTTATACAAAGAATTATATTTAAAACATTAATTTATACAAAGAATCTCGCACTGAATTTCATATTAACAAAATTTTATTTTTACCTTTACACATACATACGTATTTATATACAAATATACATACAATAACTTGCAATACATTTGCGTACAATGAAACAGCGTTTACTACAACTTAACTTGTTCCTATCTGAGTGATTTTGTTGAGGATAGGGCGATGATAGGAGAAATATGAAATGAAAGGAAGTGTTTCTGCTGTAATGTGCCTAGAAAATGTCAAGTCAATGGTTGTTCCTTTTAACGTAGTAGACTTAGACATATCTGATACGCAATCAAGATTAAACGTATCTTTAATGAATTTGAGAAACTTGTCATCAGACTTCACGTTTTGGTTGAAGTCACCGCATAGAAGAATCGGCATATTAGGATCAACTTGCAGGAACGGTGGCACGTACTGGCTGTTATGCACGTATGGAAGAAGTGCCTGGTGTAGCAACATTCCGATGTGTGCCTTTCACTTTTTATGTCTGTCTCTCTCGCTCTTAGGCGGGCTAACCATGCCCGAGTGGAAGGGACGCGTGCCTCTCACTCGCTCTCATTGTGAGCGCATAACGTGAGCGGAGCGTAACGCAGTTTCTTGAAGTGTCACCCGGCAAACCAATTTATAAGACGTTGTCACGTCAAAAATAAAGATGAAACATCTTTTCACTCTATTTAAATGTATCAAAATCGAAGTTGTGTCCCACCTTTGTTTTTATCTAATGGTGGTAGATACATAAAAACGATTTTTAAATAAATAATATCTAAAAGTTAAACATGATACAGTATTTTTACTTTTTAGATCAAAAAATGAGTATTTATATTTTTTAATTATCTGAATGTTTCTATATTGTGAAAAAATAACCTGCTGGCCATCCACAACACTTTAACATACACCTGGGCCCACCCTTATGCTTAATATTTTAATAAAATAATTTATAATTATTTACAGAAAGAACCCCCTCTCATATCTTAATTTTGACCCCATTAGCAATTATTAATATTTCCTGTTAATTATGAGACTATTTTATTAGAAATATCAGCT